>JAEUWR010000354.1:0-14530 GCA_018524895.1 Podaxis sp. C-F-101400
CTATGGGGGGTTCCAAAAATACATTTGCTCTGTCAATGCAGAGCACATACATTGAGGATTCAGCATGTTCTGCCAATGGCAAGTATACACATAAGCATAATGCTGATTAATTCCTCAACAAAGTGTTCACCTGTATTGGTTGTGAGGTAGTCATTGGCATTGTGGAAGATAATGTGGATGTGTTGGTTCATCTGGGTAGCCCTTCCTGAGCCCCTGGCTGCTTTCTGTACTTGTGGGATGATTGTTTGAACTGCTTCAGTGAACAACTGGGTAGCTTCCTTCACATTGTTGAAGACTTGTCAGAGGTGGATGATGTCTCATGCAAGTTGTATGTGTTCTTCATATTGTTTGATGGAGTTGTTGTTGCTGAGTTGTTGCTTGATGTCAGCAATGAGGGAGTTGATAGGAGGTAGGGTGGTTGGGACAAAGGTCTGGTTACTCTGGTCTGCATCCATTTCTGAGTTTGGTTGATGTGTTGTGCTGCTAAAGGCACTGGTTACCCCTCCTCTTTATAGGTTTTGCTCCAGGAAACCTTCAGAGATAATCTTGTAATACTTCCTGTGCATTTTCCAGAGCTGATTCAGCTATCCATGTGTCATGTTCATTGCTGTACCCTTTCCAGTGTACTAAATATTGCATTCCTTGGCCTTTCCTGTGGTGTCCTCAGATTTCTTCCATCTTGTACTCCTCTTCACCATTAATGAGTCCTGGCTGTGGTGGTGGGTCAGCTTACTGATTCATGAACTTTGGCAGTCAATATGGTGTTAGTAATGCCTCATTAAACATGTTGTGGATGACCCATCCTTCTGGTAGCTCCAGTTGGTATGCTCCTGGTCCTATGTTCTTGAGCACTTTGAATGGCCCATATCACTTGTGATCAAGTTTCTTTGTTGGCCTGTTTGTTGTTATGTTGGTCCCTTCGAGCCATACCCAGGTTCCTTCTTTATAATCCCTTCCTGCTGTTCTCCTTTTGTTGTAGTGCTTTGTCATGGCTTGCTTCTTGCTTTCTAATAGTTCTTTAGCTTGAGCTCAGCATGCTGTGAGTTTTTTGAGGAGCTCCATGATTGATGGTGTTGGTAATTCAGTGGTGATGTCTCCTTTCCAAGGATGTCATCCATAGATTAGGTAGAATGGTGTTTCTTCCATGCTGCTATGCCTCTTGTCATTGTACTGGAATTCAGCTGTCGATAGCCAGTCTGCCCAGTCATCCTGGGCATAGTCAACATATGCTCATAGGAAGGCTTTGACTTCCTGGTTGATTTGTTCTGTTTGTCCATCTGTCTGGGGGTAATAGGCTGTTGACAGTCCTTGTTTGATTCCTATTGCCTTGCATAGGTTCTTCATGAATGCTGATGCAAACTGGGGTCCTCTGTTGCTGATGATCTTCCATGGTATCCCATGGAGTTTCCATATGTGATCTTGGTACATCTTTGCTAGTCCTATGGGGTCAAGGTTGGTGTTTGTTGCAATTAGTCAGATCATCTTGGTGAATTGATCCATGACAACTATTTTTTTTTGAATCCAAGTTTATTGCTGCAAACATTATCTACTACAAGAGCAGACTCTATCTATGACAAATGGGTACACAATAGCAGTCCTGTCAGATAAAAGAGAGAAAGAAAGGAAAAGAAACAAAAACAGAAACAAAAATACAGGTGCCCTGAACTACATGAATGAAAGAGAAACCAATCAGAGAGAGGCAGTCCATGTCCCAGGGAGAGTGAGTGGAGGAGAAAAGGCATAGGGTGATACATTAGCCCTTATGACCCCCAGAGGGGGCTTTCTTGGCTTCTGCATCACATTGGTATCACCCATGAATCCAGTTGCAGTCAAATCAATGGCACCAGTAGGGGCACTGGTGGCTGTTGGAGGGATGGGTGCCTGAACAGTTAGCATACTGAGGGGAGTGAGGGCAGGGTTTACCTGTGGGGGTGGAAGGGATAGGGGGTGAAGCCTTGGGGTTGCCTTGGCAACACCCAGCCATGGAGCAGTGTGAGGCCTCAGATGAGGTCCTGCACAGAGTGGACACTTGGGAGCACAAGCTCAGCAAGTATCTGAAGGATGACCCCAGTACTAGCAACACTGGCACTGAGGTGTGCCTGTGTGGGTGTGGGCACCCTTGATGAGGCAGGACATGCCATTTATCATGACATGCCTGTTGATGAGAGATGAAGTGAGGGTGCCTCTTTGGAAGTTAACCAAGTCAGTCCACACAGTGGCAGTATCTGACTTGGTGGAGTTGCAGACAACACACATATGATGCATGTCAGATGTGGGGAAAAAGGGAGAGGCTGAAGCCTTGGACTTGACTTGGTCAACTGAAAGTGTGAAGCTATCAGCTGAGAAGAAAGGGACATCTACAATCTTGATGAAGGATTGGAATACAGGAAGGGTGATGGAAGCACTTTTGAGTGCAGAGGGAAGTGAGGTGGAGACTGTTTGGAGGTCTACCTGGGAGGGGACACTGCCTGTAGAGAAGGTGATGATGCCAGAGTGGAAGTGACCAGAGTCAATGACTAGCACCAACTTGGCCCAGGTGAGCACTTGATTGAAGCATGCAATGAGGGATTGTAAAGAGATGTGAGCACTAGCTAGGTCACTAGCACTGGCATCTAAGAAAAATTGCTGCTGGGTTGGGCCCTGGGTGGCAAAGTATGGCTTGTGCTGTGTGGAGGGAGGAAGGGCCAGAGGGCCAGTCTTGACATCACATGAGGGAGGACTAGGCCTGTTGCATGGAGGAGCAGGGGCATGTGAGGGAGTTCTGGGCCTGTCACATGGAGTGGGAGTCTGGGCTGCAGTCCGAGTAGGCACCAGGGCCTAGGTTGAGGGGCAGGCACTGGTTGAGCATCTGCCATGGCTGAGTCAGCCATTCCATGGGACAGCTTGTGGTGGGGGTGAGGCTGCTGCACCTGGAATAATAAGGCAATGATACTGCCCAGGAGGGAGGGGACTGACAGATGGGAGGAGTACAGTTGACAAATAGACCTTTGGCTTTGATGGTAGCAATGAAGTCACAAAGGCCTGCAAAGATGTGTATGTCAGTGGTGTCAAATTCCTCAACATGTGCATCATTAATGTTCCTGGCCAATGTGAATAATGTAGCTGAAAGAGTTTCAGTTTCTTCTTTCATATCCTTGTCCTTGGAGGGGGCAGGAGTGGAAGGAAGAGCAGAAGAAGCAGCCTTGGGAGTAGTCTATTCAGGAGAAGGGGAAGAGATAGGAGTGTCAAGCTCCATCTCAAAAGAGGCCAAGCTCTGGAGTTTCCCAGTAGCATCAGCTGAAGAGGGGGTAAAGGGAGAGGGAGTGAAGGGCCTGGTGAACTCTTCAACTCATAGACTATGAATTGCTGCTTGATTTCATCATGAATTCATATAAGGCCTTGGGACAATAGAATTATATCATCCAAGGTAATGTTGTCACCTGTAGGGGTTTTGGTCATAATGCCAATACCATGCTCTTGATATGCCTGGTGCTAGGGGGTCTCTGGGACCTCCTGGAAGGATTCAGGAGTGTACTTAGGTGTAATCACTTTTTGATGATGACCCATAATGCTATGTATAACTGACCACTCAGAGGATGGTGGTGGTTACTGGAAAAGGAAGGTATAATCCATGACAACTAGGATTGCATCTGCTCTGTTTGACTCTGGGAGTGGTCTGATCATGTCAATGCTGATCTCATGCCATGGTTCTTCTGGAGTTTCAAGGGGGTGGAGTGGGGCTACTTTCTTCTGTCATATCACCTTGTTCCTTTGGCAGCTGTTGCACCTCTGTATGTAGTTCTTGATATTGGCCTTCATTGCTGGCCAATAATATGTTTGCTTGATGAGTTCCAGCATTCTGTGGGATCCTGGATGTCCAATGTCAGGTGAGTCATGGTGTCTTTTCATGATTTTGCTTCAAAGGTCCTTGTGGTTTGGCACATAGATTCTGCCATCTTGGTATGTGATCCCTTCTTGTTCCCATGTCCTTTCAGGCTCTTCCTTCAACCATTTGATGACTGCTGTTTCCTTTTTTCCTGTCCTGATGTCCTTTAGTGTTTCTTTGTCTCCCTTGACTTCAAATAACCCTCTTCCTAGAATGACTTCCTCTGTGATTGTCTCTTCTTGGCATACTTGTCATTGGAATAGTGCATCCTTGAGGGTTGTGATTTCTTTGTCTTCTTCTACTTCATTGAAATGCATGATCCATGATAGGATGTCAGCCTTGGTGTTTGTTTTCCCTGGTATGTGCTTCAAGGTGAAGTTGTATTCCTGTAACTTTAGGTGCCATTGCATTTGCCTTGCATTAACTTGTCATGGGGATCAAAAGTACTCCAGGTTCTTGTAATCAGTCTATACTTCAAATGTTTCCCTTGCTTCAAGTAGATATTGCCTCCATGTCTTCAGTGCTTCAACAATCATGAGTAGTTCTCTGTCATATATCTTGTAGTTGCATTCTGCTAGTGATAGCAATCTGGACAGGAATGTGATGGGGTGCCATTTTCCTTCTTGCTCTTGGGATAAGACCCCTCCAATAGCATATTTTGATGCATCAACCTCTACTCTGAATTTTCCATCATCCTGTGGGAGTGCCAGTACTGGTTCTTCTGTTATGTGTCATTTCAGTTCTTTGAATGCATTTTGCTGAGTTTCTCCCCATTCCCATGGCCATCCTCCTTTTAACCTGTGTAGCAGTCCTGCAATGTCACTGAAGTCCTTGATAAATTGTCAGTAGAAGTTTGTGAAGCCTAGGAAGCTTTTGACATCCTTGACTGTAGTCAGTGTGGGCCAGTTTTTGACTGCTGCAATCTTCTCTTCTTCCATTTTGACCTTCCCATCTCCCACTACCATTCCCAGCATGGGTACCTCTTTTGCATTGAATACACACTTAGACTGTTTGAAGTATAGCTTGTGCTTGTCTGCTACCTTGAGGAAGCATATCATTCATTCTTCGAGTTCTTGCTGTGTTCTACCAGGTATGACAAAGTTGTCCATATAGTTGACCAATACTCCTTCCTGCAGTAGCTCTTGGAAGACTGTGTTCATCATCCTTTGGAATGTTCCTGGGGAGTTGCATAGCCCAAAGAACATGACAGTGGGTTCAAATAATCCCTCATTTGTTAGGAATGCCACTTTCCATTCATCCCCTTCTTTGATGCACATGTTGTTGTATCCCCAAATGATATCCAGTTTGTTGAAGTACTTGGCATCCTTCAGTTTGTTGATGATTTCTCCTATTAGTGGTAGCAGTGTCTTGTCTTTGACAGTAACACTGTTGAGTTTCTGATAGTCCTGTACCAGTCTTTTCAATCCATCTTTTTTTGGGATGAAGAAGCAGAGTGATGTACAGAGGGATTTCAATGGTCAGATTCATCCTGATGTGAGGTTTTCTTCAATAAACTTGTGGAGTTCCTCCTTCTCCTTGACCATCATTGGGTACACCTTGGCCAGTAATTCTTGTGGACTTTCCTCTGTGAGGTTAATTTCATGGTCCCATTCTGTATGATCCAGTAGTTTGTCAAAGTTCTGCTTGTTGAATAGATGCATGTAGTCTGATTTATTCTGGTAGGTCTGTTTCCTTTGTCTTGTCTGGTTCCTTTTTCTCTTGTATACTATTTCTTCTTAGCCTTGGTATGTCAATGGTCTCATGCTCAATTTTGTATTCAGGTGGGCATCTTGTGAATCTGATCTGTCTGTTGATCCAGTTGACTTCAGGATTGTGTTCCACTAGCTGGTCATGTCCCAAGAATATGTCTGCTGAGTTGATGTGTGAGACAACCACTGCCAATTGCTCCTTGTACCCATTGATATCCATTTCTAGTTCTATATATTCCATAATGTTTTGTCCCTTTTTGCAAGTTCTGTCTGCATTGTATACTTTGAATGGCTTCTCCAGTTTCTTTGCCAGTATCTCCTGTTCTTCAACTGCTTTCTTTGCAATGCAGGTATGTGTGCATCCAGAGTCAATTAGTGTTGTGGGTCTCCATTGCTGGTTTTTGGGTGTCTGAACCTTTGGTTTCACAAAGAGTTCTCATGCTCCACTTCTTCTTTGAGGAATCATGTATGATTGTCTAGAAGAAGCTTTAGATACAATGGCTTGAGAGTTTGTGCTCACTCTGAGCCTTCAGAAAAACCCTGCTGCTCTGACCCCTCTATGTTCTCTTGTTCTTCTTCCATGCTCCTGATGTGTGCCCTCCTGGGTGCTCTGCAGTTTCTGGAGATGTGCCCTTCTTTGCTGCAATTGAGGCACTTCCTCCCTTTAGCTTTTTGCAGTCTTGGGCAATGTGCCCTACAGTGTTGCAATTGAAGCATCAGGGTAGTACTTTGTTGTTGGCTGTTGTTTGTCTCCCTATCTCCATTGGTTGGCTCATTCCTCCATATGTGATGCCAGTTCCCATGCTTTTTTTTTTTTTTTTTTTTTCAAGGTTTATTGCCATCAACTACCTACTACAAGAGCAAGTGTAATCTATGACAAAAGGGTGCACAATAGCAGTCCCCAATCAAAAAGAGAAAAGAAAAAGAAAAAACATACAAACAAAAAATACAGGTGCCCTGAACTACATGAATGAAAGGAAAAGATCAACAAAGGCAGTCCATGGCCATGGGAGAGTGAGCAGAGGAGGAAGGGGCATAGAGTGACACATTAGCCTTTACAGCCCCCAGAGGGGGCTTTCTTGGCCTCTGCATCACATTGGTAACGACCATGAATCCAATTGCGATCGAAACGATGTTGCCAGTAAGGGCACCAGCAGTTGTTGGAGGGGTGGGTACCAGAGCAATTGAGGCACTGAGGGGAATGAGGGCAGGGGTTGCCTGTGGGGGTGGGGGGGATGGGGGGTGAAGCCTTGGAGTTACCTTGGCAACACCCAGCCATGGAGCAGTGGGAGGCCTTGGAATGAGGGCCCCCACAAAGAGGACACTTGGGTGTACAGGCATGGCAAGCATCAGAAGGATGACCCCAGCGCCAGCAACACTGGCACTGAGGTGTGCCAGTGTGGGCATGAGCACCCTTGATGAGGCAGGACACACCATTGATCATGATGTGCCTGTTGATAAGAGAGGAGGCGAGGGTGCCTTGTTGAGAGTCAACCAAGTCAATCCACACAGTGGCAGTGTCAGACTTGGCAGAATTGCAAATGATGTGCAAATGATGCATGTTGGAGGAGGGGAAGAAGGGGGAGGCAGAGGCCTCAGTCTTGACTTGATCAGCCGACAGCATGAAACCATCAGCTGAGAAGAATGGGACATCCACAATCTTAATAAAGGATTGGGACACAGGGAGAGTGACAGAGGTGCTTTTGAGCACAGAGGGGAGTGAGGCAGAGACCATTTGAAGGTCTGCCTGGGACGGGACACTGCCTGTTGAGAAGGCAATGACACCAGAGTGGAAACAGCCTGAGTTGATGACAAGTGCTGACTTGGTCTGGGTGAGCACTTGATTGAAGCGTGTGATGAGTGACTGTAAAGAGACATGAGTGCTAGCTAAATCACTAGTGCTGGCATCTAAAAAGAATTGCCACCAGGTTGGACCCCAGGTGGCAAAATATGGCTTGCACCGAGTAGAGGGGGGAGGGGCCAGAGGGCCAGTCTTGATGTCATGCAAAGGAGGTCTGGGCCTGTCACATGGGGGAGCAGGGGCATGTGAGGGAGGTCTGGGCCTGTCACATGGGGCAGGAGTCTGGGCCAGGGGCTAGGAGGGTGCCAGGGCCTGGGTCGAGGGTTGGGAAGCAGGCACTGGTTGGGCATCTGCCATTGCTGAGTCAGCTGTTCCATGGAATGGCTCATGGGGGGGAGGCTGCTGCACCTGGAGAAGCAGGGCAGTAATGCTGCCTGGGGGAGGGGGAGTGCATTGTATGGGGGGGGTATGGTTAGGAATCATGCCTCTGAGCTCCATTGTAGCAATGAAGTCACAGAGACAGGTGAAGAAGTGGGGCTCAGGAGGAGGGAGTTCATCGTCCTTAGCCTGAACAAATTTGCTCACTAATTCAGTGAGAAAAGATGAAATGGAAAATTCTTCCTCATCATTGTCCTCTACCTTGGAGGGGTTGGGAGTAGATGGGAAACTGGAGGGAGCAGCTTTGGGAGTGAGCTGCTCAGAATGAGAGGGAGATGTGGCTGGAGAGTCAAGGTCCATGCCTGCTGGGGGGAGCACTAAACTTTGGAGACAACCTGAAGTGTCAGCGTGAGGGGGAGTGGAGGATCCAGGGGGATTATTCAGCTCATAGACAACGAATTGACCCATGGAGTTGTCATGAATGTGAAGGAGTCCTTTTGAGGACTCAATCTTGTACTTGAGTGGCATGCTGCCTGGGGACACTTGGCCAGTGATGCCAATGCCTCGCTCTTGCTGGGAGCGATGCTGGGGAGTCTCGGAGACTTCTTGGAACATATCATCAGTGTATTGGGGGGCAGACGACTTCTTGCAATGGCCCATAGTGCTAAGTACAACTGACCAATGAGTAGATGATGGTGGTTGCTGGAAAAGGAAGGATGATGTGCCAGTTCCCATGCATCTGGTTTGGGTTTCAACAGCTTTATATCCCAATCTGATGTTCAGGATGGTTTCCTTCCACTGCTTGTAGGTATCAGGCATTGCTTCAATTGGGAATCCCAGTATTGTCTTGATAATGTCTGAATGCATGTTCTTCTTGAGCAGGAATATGGCATGTTTGTTGTCTGTCTTGGACCTCATCTTCAACACATCAAACTCAATGAGGAAGTCTGCTGTGTGTTTGTTATTCTGTTGGTATGTCTCAATTCTCCATTTGGCATCACTTTGTTGCCCTTTGTTTCTGAATGTTGCTTCTACTTCCTTGCAGAAGTCATCCCATACTAGCATGTTGTCACTGTATTCCATTTGGTCAAGCTTCATGCTTGCAAATTGTCCTGCTGTCCCACCTCTCATCCTTGAGAGTACTGCTATAGCCTTCCTGTCAGCCTTGTCAATCTTGTTAAACTTCAGGAAAAATGACATCGATCTCCACCAGTCATTGAACTGGCTTCTGTTCCATCAAAAAATCCAGGGTCAGGGACCAATGATTTCCCTCCTGTCTGTTGAGTTGCTGCTGTTGCTTCAGCCATGTCAATATCAATTTCTTCTTTATCTGTGGGTTGTTCTTCTTCATCTGCAGGTTCTTCCAATTCTTCTTCATCTGCTGATTCCTCTGGTTGTTCTTTGTCTGCAGGTTCTGGTTGGCCTTCAAGTTCTGACTCAGTGGTCTCTTTGTCATCAGTGTGTTCACTTGCTGTAACATCTGAAAATTCTGCCACTGATGGCTCTCTGGGTTGTCCTAGGCTGTACAGTGCTGGTGTTCCTTCCCTGCTGTTCCAAATGTTGCTTCCACTTATACACTGAGCCTCACCCCTAGTTGAGCACTGGTGTCACCCCTTGGTTGGGCCTCATGCCTAAATGCATCTCTTGATATTGCTCCTTGGTGAGCCTCAGTAAAACACCCCCCAGTAGGTCTCAGTATATGCTCCTAGTTGAGCCATGGTAATGCTCCTAATTGAGCCCTGGTCAAGCACCCCTAGCTGACCCTCATTGCAAGGTGAGTTGGTGATGCTTTACCAAATGTTATGACCTTTGTGGTTAACTCAGGTTGCAACTTAGGCAAAGACTTGAGGATGACAAAGGGAAGAGAACTAGTTGGTAAAGCATAAGGAATACAGGTGCTCTACCTAGGGTTTATATACTGTGAGGAGGTGAACTAAGAACAGATGAAACAAGGGCTAAGTCAGAGATGAGTTAGTGGGTGACTAAGGCAAAGTGTAGCAAGGGACTGAAACATATGATGAAACAGTATGCTGAGTAAGTGAGCTCTAAACATAGATGAGACTGTAACATCTATGTAGCAAATATGCCTAATGCTTATTACTTACTTCTATGCATACTTTGATCTACCTCCTTTAGTAGATTACTGGACTTCTATATGTACTCAATTGAACTGTGTAGGATAGCAAGTCTAATCTTACCATTACCATTACTTTGTGTATTACATTGCATTCTCCTCACCCTTGAAGTCACTCTCCTTCAGTGTCTTCTCTTCAATGTTAATCCTACAGTGTTTGCAATCTTTACAAACTTGCAGCTTAGAGACAATGTGAATAGTCATTCAAGGTTAAACTGCTGATATTCAATCAGTAGAGCAAAGCCCTCTCAAACCCATATAGGACAAGGTCAACTTTACTCACCTTACTACAAGGATAGCCTCTAGCTTAGAAGCTACTTGGCAAAGAGGAACCCTTGTAATGAGGCATTGTCAAATAAGTATAAATATGTAAGCATTACACTACAGTTGGTAACTCCTTCACTGAACAAGAGTACATAGCCAGAGCATTTACTGTAAAATATAGTCTATGGCTCATTCAACTCCATAAACCCAATTTTCCAGTCTCTCTCTCTGTCAATATTTTCCTTAATTGCACTAGCTCTATTGATCTCTCTAAAGGCAAACACACTTACCTCTACACAAAACATATTGATATCAAACATCATTTCCTTCATAAACATGCCAAAGATGGAACCTCTCTTGTCCCTCATTTGCCTGCTGAACATATGATAGCTGATATCTTCACCAAACTCAATAAAGAACACTTCTTTAACTACATATGCTTTAAACTTGGTCTATGTCAACCTCCAGTCTAAGGGGGTGTATTAGAATAAAGTAGACTTTCAGTTTATTTGTTTCACTTATACATAGTCACATGGCTCACTCATTTTATTCCATACACACTTGGCTCATCCCTCAGTCTCATTCTACATCAACTGAGGGTGAGTATGCAAGTCCCATTATTCATACCCTTACACTAATCATTCTATAATATACTTCACAGGTGATTATTATAATATATAGTCTCATTCTAGATTGAGGTATACTTCAGTCTCACACTGTCCTGTATCTATCAATACATACATCTCAGTTAATAGTAGAAAACTGAGGAAGACAAATGGAGAGGTCAACAATATAACTAATACCAGAAAAGGAAAGTCATGTGATGTTGATCAATGTAGTCTAATAACTTTTAATGAAAAGATTTATAAGGGGTCAGATAGTGTAATGGTATGTTATTCTTGTCTGCTGTGTCTTGTTTAGTTGCTTCCCCATAGTGTTGGGTTCAATTCATCTGAGGTACAGGTCTTTACTAAATTGGATCTTTGTAGCCCTGCAACCAGGCCTCCTCGCCAGCCCCTGCATTCCAGATCCTCACCGTCCGATCATCCGATCCCGAGGCAACTCGCGCCCCGTCAGGCGAGAAAGCGACAGAGCACACCCCATCCGTGTGGCCCCCCAGCCGGGCTTCACTCCTCGCCCGTCCCTGCATTCCAGATCCCCACCGTCCCATCATCCGACCCCGAGGCAACTCGCACCCCGTCAGGCGAGAAAGCGACAGAGCACACCGAGCCCGTGTGGCCCTCCAGCCGGGCTTCCTCCTCACCCGTCCCTGCATTCCAGATCCTCACCATCCCATCATACGACCCCGAGGCAACTCGCGCCCCGTCAGGCGAGAAAGCGACAGAGCGCACCCAGCCCGTGTGGCCCTCCAGCCGGGCTTCCTCCTCGCCCGTCCCTGCATTCCAGATCCTCACCGTCCCATCATACGACCCCGAGGCAACTCGCGCCCCATCAGGCGAGAAAGCGACAGAGCACACCGAGCCCGTGTGGCCCTCCAGCCGGGCTTCCTCCTCGCCCGTCCCTGCATTCCAGATCCTCACCGTCCGATCATCCGACCCCGAGGCAACTCGCGCCCCGTCAGGCGAGAAAGCGACAGACCACACCCCATTCGTGTGGCCCTCCAGCCGGGCTTCCTCCTCGCCCGTCCCTGCATTCCAGATCCTCACCGTCTGATCATACGACCCCGAGGCAACTCGCACCCCGTCGGGCGAGAAAGCGACAGAGCACACCCCATTCGTGTGGCCCTCCAGCCGGGCTTCCTCCTCGCCCGTCCCTGCATTCCAGATCCCCACCGTCCCATCATCCGATCCCGAGGCAACTCGCGCCCCGTCGGGTGAGAAAGCGACAGAGCGCACCCAGCCCGTGTGGCCCTCCAGCCGGGCTTCCTCCTCGCCCGTCCCTGCATTCCAGATCCTCACCGTCCCATCATACGACCCCGAGGCAACTCGCGCCCCATCAGGCGAGAAAGCGACAGAGCACACCGAGCCCGTGTGGCCCTCCAGCCGGGCTTCCTCCTCGCCCGTCCCTGCATTCCAGATCCTCACCGTCCGATCATCCGACCCCGAGGCAACTCGCGCCCCGTCGGGCGAGAAAGCGGCAGAGTGCACCCAGCCCGTGTGGCCCTCCAGCCGTGCTTCCTCCTCGCCCGTCCCCGCATTCCAGATCCTCACCGTCCGATCATCCGACCCCGAGGCAACTCGCGCCCCGTCAGGCGAGAAAGCGACAGAGTGCACCCAGCCCGTGTGGCCCTCCAGCCGGGCTTCCTCCTCGCCCGTCCCCGCATTCCAGATCCTCATCGTCCGATCATACGACCCCGAGGCAACTCGCGCCCCGTCGGGCGAGAAAGCGACAGAGCACACCCCATCCGTGTGGCCCTCCAGCCGGGCTTCCTCCTCGCCCGTCCCCGCATTCCAGATCCTCACCGTCCGATCATACGACCCCGAGGCAACTCGCGCCCCGTCGGGCGAGAAAACGACAGAGTGCACCACATCCGTGTGGCCCTCCAGCCGGGCTTCCTCCTCGCCCGTCCCCGCATTCCAGATCCTCACCGTCCGATCATCCGATCCCGAGACAACTCGCGCCCCGTCGGGCGAGAAAACGACAGAGCGCACCCAGCCCGTGTAACCCTCCAGCCGGGCTTCCTCCTCGCCCGTCCCCGCATTCCAGATCCTCACCGTCCGATCATCCGATCCCGAGGCAACTCGCGCCCCGTCGGGCGAGAAAGCGACAGAGCGCACCCAGCTCGTGTGGCCCTCCAGCCGGGCTTCCTCCTCGCCCGTCCCTGCATTCCAGATCCTCACCTTTCCATCATCCGACCCCGAGGCAACTCGCGCCGCGTCAGGCGAGAAAGCAACAGAGTGCACCGAGCCCGTGTGGCCCTCCAGCCGGGCTTCCTCCTCGCCCGTCCCCGCATTCCAGATCCTCACCGTCCCATCAACCGATCCCGAGGCAACTCGCGCCCCGTCGGGTGAGAAAGCGATAGAATAGATTGCCGCACCTCCATCCATGTAGTGTTCCAGCAGTCCCCATGAGTCAGGTAGACCCATTACAACACTTTGTAGCCCCATCTGTTTATTATAAACCTGACGCATCAAAGACTTCTTGGGAATCCATGTGAATGCCGACTGGTAAACCTCGAAACAATGCTTCCGAATGCGCTCGAAGCTCAGCTGCAAAAATCGACGGGCATCGTCAACAAGTGGCCGCAGATTCTCAGCATCCGTGATCTGGATTCGCTGCCATGACATCAACGCATGAATTTTGCTTTCTCATGATTAAGACTTACCAAGAGAGTGGCGCTTGCATTGACAAGCGACTTAAGCCCCGTCTTCAGTTCACCAACGATGCTCAGGCACTCCATCCAATGCAAGAGGTGAGTTTTCAGGAACTTGCGTAGAGCGTCAATAACAACGGGCACGTTTGAATCCCGGACCTCATTTAAATGGGTGGCCCAGTAAATGCACGCATATTTGAGTGCTTCAGGGATTTTGCTGGCATCCTCAGGTCGGTTGGTTCTGTCCTTCCGCGAGACGGTCAATTCTTTGGGAGTCTCACAGATGTTGTACTTGAGCCGCCCGTTCATGAGTTCAAGGCACTTGAGTGCAAGTTCTGCATGACCGTCAGCGGGGACGAGAGGGGCGAATGGGGAGAAACGTTCCGGCGAGCAGCGGTCAGGGTCTACGAGGAACTCCGGGAAGGATGCATGAAACGGGGAGACTCGAGCATTTTTTCCAGGGGGGATGTGAATGACGGAGTTGAGTGGCGACAAATAGGCGACAGGGTTTGATATCCCCGACAACATGGAAAGGGCGTTGATTGATAACGGATGTTCGAGGAATATGACAAACGAGACAAGGGTCTTCATGGGGGTCAATTCTCTGCGTTCCCGACTTCCACAGACTTGCTGAAGAATATCTCCATACAGTCCATCGATGGCCGAGGTTTGTCGCGGGCTCCATGCATGATTTGCCAAGGCAGTGAGTCGCTGTTTGTAAAGGAGCTCACCATCTCGAATATAACGCGCTGCCGTGACTGCATAGACGAAAAGTTTCCCGGAGTCCTTGACAATTTGAGACAATTCGCCATCGGGAGGCCACCCATCCTGCTCATCAGGGTCACAGTCCTCCTTGATCTTGGCCAGCGATGCCTGCAAATACATTCGGATGTCACTCTCCACTACGCTTTTCTCGACCTCGTGAAGCAAGAAAGTATTATGGGAACCTTTCGAGGAATTGAAGGCGGTAGTAATGAAATGATCGGCTCTGCTGACGAGGAAGAACTTGAGGGGAAGGTCCGAAGGGAAGCTGAGAATAACCCGGATGAGGCGGTAGACAAGGTTGTGGTCTGTACATTCGTCGAGGGCATCAATAACAACAATC
>JAEUWR010000355.1:0-224879 GCA_018524895.1 Podaxis sp. C-F-101400
TTGGTCCAGAGGGACGGACTCAAGGTCCAAGTGTGTCGAGTGACGGTCGTGTGTCAAGTGACGGTCGATCACTGTATCTGCAACCAATTTCCGCTGTTGCGTCCGGCCACTTTGGCTTTGTTTGCACCATTATCAGGTTTGTAGGCAATACGCACACTGGCAATCCAAGTAAACAGCTGGATATTTGTATTCGTTTTCTTGGTGGTTTCGGGTTCCCCGGGGCCATGAATCCACTACACGCCCTTGACTTGCTCTATCGCCAAATACTCAGCAATATTCCCGCTGACACTCTCCCGGCAACTTTACGCATCCTCGGCATGTGTGTGTTATACCCTCGATTCACTCTTGTCCGCCCACTCTCTGCACAGAACCTGGCCAATTTTCTTTGCATTGATCGGGCCACTTTTTACCACTCGCTTGAAGGGCTACACTCAGTACTCAACATCCCTCCTGCAACAGATGCCCACAATAGCCCCATTCGTTTTTACCATGCTTCGTTTGGGGATTATCTTAGTAACCCGGACCGATCCCGTGACTTCTGCATTACCAAATCAACAATGTTTTCCGACCTCCTCATATACTCCCTCCAATGGCTGAAGCCCGCCCAATTGCGACCAGGTAAGAGACCATTTTCAGGCTAAATCATTCATCAGCAATGATGATTTATTTTCGCCTGCTCTAGATATCCGCTCCCCCTCATGCCCAAAGATTGAATGGGTCCGACCAGAGGATAGCCCAGGTAGAATCATCCCTACTTTGAAGAAATTTTCACTGGACGTCGAGTGGGATGACTGTCACCACATTTCTGGTAAAGACGTTACAAGGGTAGTTGCCGAGTTGGAACGCTTTGATTTCAACAACCTCGACACGATGCCGGCAGGGTTCATGGATTTTCTTTCCTGGCTGTACAAAATGGTGCTTATTATTCATCCTTCCATCATCTGTCTACTCACTACTGAGCAGGGCGACAGAAACAAGTCACTTATTCGAGTGGATAAACCTGGCTCGTCCATTACCTTCAAGGAATCCAAACCCCTTTACGTCAACTATCGAACCCCAGACCTAACCCAGTATGTTTCAGCTTATGGCTTGCCCACAAACAGATTTCAGGTGGAATATACACTTCACCTTCAGCTGGGTCTGGCTGGCAATGCCCGTGATATTGTGATGAGTCTTAGGCAATGCCGCCTCCTGTACACAAAATCCGATCCACTCCCACATCACGTGACCTGTGTCGAGTATAGTCTTGAGTCGTTGCAAACACTTCAGAGGCAAATAAGAAATGGTCTTTACGTGGCTGGTAACATGGTTGAGGATGTGAAGCGCTGGGGAGAGTGACCACTGATGGACGACTCCCACGGTCAGTTCTGGAACGCCTTAGCATGTATCACTTAAACTATATGTAGATGTGCATTCACTGTAACTGAGATGACAAGGCCTGAGGGACAACGCTAAGCTTCTTAAACTGTACAAGTGCACTTGCACTGACGGTTAGGCGCCTGTCAACTACAACCTCTACAGGATGAGTGAGTCAATAAGGCGCTCGACACTGGTGGTATTAAAATGACGGATGATGGAATTTCTTGCATTGCCGAAACTTACAGAAGATAACGAGACAAGGATTCCACCTGTGGGATTACCTATCCCACTTTGAGATGTTAGACGGCAAACAGCTTGATGATAAACACGTTGTCTCGTCCCACAACGGTGCTTGGAACGCCAGATGAACGACCTCAAGCTTCAACCGCCAGAAACAGAGAGTCCAATCCAACTAAAAGTTGTTATAAACCGCCACGCCCATTCTCCTTCGAAACACTGGATAAAGTTGTGACAATGTCGCTCATATACCGCTAGCATGAATATCACATACGCACTGAGTCCGATCGTCGGCTGGCACAGACGAACATGGTTCCTGGAACACCAAGTACCACTCCAGTGTGTCCCTTCAAACCCGAAACACGCCACCGAGGTATGGCCCCATATAGTTTCCCAATTTCGGCTTCACCAGGACTAGACATGACTCAGTCACTGAAGCCAAGAAAGCGACCCAAGTATTGAAGGTCATAGTCCTGAGCGAGGTGAAACACATAGTTTGAACTGTCAAAGTCCAGAACGGTCATCAGGGATCGTTGTGTATTGAGTACGGGATCTCACATTCTGACCGGCACAAAATGACTTTTGGGTTTCAGCCAAGTGCGTTGAATACCTTCATTGACACAAATCGCAAGTCCGCGTGAAACCGAGCAGCAGCATGAAATGGACCATCCCGTGTGCCTATATATCGGAGTGCACAAGTGCCTCTTCATCGTCGCACGAGCGCCTAATTCACAGAGAATAAAGTTATCCCAGAAAGTCCATGAATTTGCGTCCCTTGCCGTCCCATCATCACCCTGTTTTCCAAGTTACGGGTCTACGGTAATGAAGTGGGTCAGGCATTTGAATTCCATGACGCGGCATATTCGAGCCCATATCAGCCCTCAGAATGGAGCCTGCAGGAGCACAATCAATTTGCCGACCATGAATTAATTGAGAAAAGCCCTCGGAGGTGATGAAAAAGAGGTTACTTATCGTGTCGCAGGCGAACAATAACAGAATCGTTGCACGTGCGGCTGGCGCGCCGACGCGAGACTTCTGGTATGCCTCGTGACTAGGCGCGAGGCAGGTAAGCCTGGAATCACGCTTTGCAAATCATCTATATGCGGTATACGCCATCATCTCCCTTACAAGACGTTGTCAAAGAGACAGCTTACAAGGTCCGATCCTGGGCGTTATTGAACGTTCAAGCTCCATTCTGTGCATCAAAAGAGATAAAATTGCATTGTGGAGGGTATTCATAGGACGGCAGAAGACACCACGCCGCCCATACTCTATGTATGTATGCATGTATGTAACATTGAATGTGTTGAAGACCAAAAACCCAAGGGTAACCGACATAACAGGGGAAAAAAAAACACAATCCGCAAATGTGATAGCATGTCTTTGATTTGGATGTTCCAAGATACAAAGAAAAGAAGGGAAGCAAAAAAAAAAAAATAATAAACATGGTGCCGGTGCCGACATTCATGTCACACCACGACAGGCTCGCCAACCCAATCCTGCAAACAGACGCCACGAGTGACACACCGCTCCGCAACGGCTTTCCAAAACGACACCAATGCCCGCCCAAATTCCATTTCATCCACATTCTGGCTCGCCGATAACGTGTCCCAGACATTGAATCTCAAAGGATGCTGGGGAAGGGGCATACGCTGGACACGTCGCATGAGATCACTCTGCCAACTCATATCGCGTACAACGCGGAGGTTGGGGAAAGCCTCGGTGCGGAGTAAGGATTTCATTTGTTCCGCAAGCCTGAAAAAAGGGGCGTGCCCTTTGGTGGAGCGATTAGAAGGGGGTACCCTGTTAGGATGCCTGACGAGGAACAAGTCGAGGTCGTCGAGCAAACGTTTGTTCATGTCCCTGATACCAATAAGTTGGAGGTTGGGGTGAGAGGGAAGGAGGACGTGTGGAGCGATCCAGTCGGGAGACTGCCAATTCCACTCTGCATCGGCGCTGCAGATGAACTCGCGGAGATTAGGACACCAAGCAGCGAGATTTGATGACGGATTGCGGTGGTGATGGGCATGCGGGGGAGCGGTCAGGTAGTGCTCCTCGATTGCGCCGGTAGAGTGACCGAGCTCTAGTTGGACAATATTTGGACCGTGGACTTGGAAGAAGCGGGCGAAACCATTGCCGGTATATGAGAAGTCAGTAGAAAGGACGGAAATGTTCTGGAGAGCAGGCATAGACCATGATGAGAGAACGGAGAAGGTGATGTTGTCGAGGGTGAGTTTGAGTGTGCGGAGTGCAGGGAGATGGACGGATATAGGACCTTGGGATGTGGTATAAGCCGAGGGAAGAGAGTTTGGGAAGATGGAAGGAAAGTTGGGAGAGACGAGATCTGTTGCGCAGAGCGAGAGTTCGAGGTAATCAAGCTCGGTAGCGGCCATGCCGAGGGCGGGACTGAGGCGGAGGAAGAATGAAATGCAGCCCGAGTGGTCGCGGCGATCATAGTCGTAATTTGTCCATGATAGGCGTTTGAGTTTATTCCCGGGCCGAGCGAGGCTGGAAAGGAGATGGTCTGGGGATGAATGAGGTTGGCGACGGATAGAGCGATAATCGGAGTAGGCGGCAAGGCGAGGAGAATGTTCGATAATGGTACGGAGATCGGCGGGGTCACAGCGCTCGAGGGTGGGTGTTTCAATGTGAAGGTGGCGGATAGTGGCACCGAGGTCTTTGTTGGAGAGGATGGTAGCGGCGAGAGTTTTTGCTTGTGCAGCGCGGGAGATCCAGATGGATTCATAGAGCAAATCCTGAGCGATGGAATGCCACTGCTTGCAAACCCTGCTTATGGCGGCCTTGCAGTTGAGAGACCTGCGGTAGGCGGTGAGGCGGCGGAGGAGATCGGAGTGGGAGTCGGACACGTCGAGAAACGAGACAGAGGCATTGAGGTGGCCGTGAGGGCCGATGAAGTGGGAGAGGTCCTCGACGGCAAAGCGCAGGATGGTGATCCATATTTCGGTGGGCAGAAGTGGTAGACAGCGACGGGGCTTTGGGTGCTTTCGGGAACGGGACCAGAGCTTGGCGATACGGCGAGGAAGGGACATGGGGAGAGGCAAGAGTGAATATTGTCGATGCTCAACTCGCCTGCCATTTCAACTCCTCATATATCACCCTTTCCCACACTCCCCGCCCACGTAAAATCAATCCCCTCCGGAATAAACGCCTCCGACCCTTTTCAACAAGGACCCCTAGCTCAGTGGTAGAGCGTGAGATTCCAGCGCCACACGTGTTTCCTCAAGGTCATCCGTTCAATCCGGGTGGGGTTCAATCCCTTTTTTCCTACGCTCTTCCGACCCTGTTCTCCCGCCTCTTATCTGCTAAAATACACTACACGCACTCGGACCGACGTGCAGTGCCGTAAGCCCACCAGATCAGCCATAAACATTCCTTCTCCTTGCCTTCGACATACAAATAGCCAAGGGCACCCCAAATATTCCATCCCAAAACAAGTCTGCTTGTCCGTCTTTTCCCACTTGCGGAATGCAAGTTCACTGCATTCCTGTACTCCTTATATCAACCTCCGTTGCAGCTTCGGAACCGAACTTGGACTATTTTATGAATGGCAATTTACTCTTCAAGTCTCAGGTTTGTGTGGACTGTCGTTACTTGTCCCTTACATCTATCCACGAGAATTTCGAGGGCGCCGGCTTGCCAGCCGTGGCTTTTCCAGAATCTGTGTTTATCCCTCCGTGGTCCCACGAGGAGCCGTCTTCCTCCGGCTCACCCGATCCCACGTAACCTCTTCTTCCCGAGCGTACGTCTACACATTTTCACGCAAACATCGGTGATTGTCTTTTCCCCTATGTGAGCATTGAGGAGCTCTGTATCATCCGACCTCGATATGGCACTGTTTAGTGTGGTGCCATTTCCTTTATGCCGGCATACAATAAGCATCAGGTTCACTTGCACCGGTGTAGTAATACTATTCCCTAATGCTCCGATCGAATAAAAACTTGATTAGGTGCGCGCAACTCTTAAGGGTCATCATGTCCGTCGTACACTAGAAATTTTGACACTTGGACACGCAAGGTGATTTTTGAACACTCTTTCAAGGCTGGTATTTCCCTTTGGTGGCGGGTACATCGTACAATAAGTAGAGTACCGAGCACAAGTCCAAAAGGGATGTGGCTCTGAATTCGGTATTCAGCAACACAGCCGGAAAGCGACCATCGCTTCGGGATTACGGCCCACGTTTTCAAACCCGTCGAGTGTCTAGACTCCAAATCTCCACGGTCGGCGTCGGAGGTAATAAAACTCCATGAGGAACTATAAGAAGCTGTGGGCCCAAGAGCAGTAACGCGCTGTGGCTTTGATGCAGCTCACCAACTTAATTTTTCAACGAGTTCATTTCCACAACTTTAATGGAGACCGTTCCCACAATTGGCGCAATAAGAGCCCAAGAGCGGGATCTCTGGCGGACATTGTACCCATCACCGGTGAGTTGCCGATAAACACAAGTATATTTGATACGTTAGTATGCCCTGCTACTATGGTGACTCCAATTCAACGGAGCGACACATTCCACTCCGACGAACTAGCGTCGAAATCAAAGCTCAGAATGGACGGCAATGTCGTGCACAAGCCCGCCGAACATCTAGTTCCCAAGATGAGGAACGAACGGTCAAGCAAGACTTGGACGATCCGTGTCATAAGCATGTCAGAGGTGGGGAAGGATGGTTGTCGTATTCGGTGTTCAGACGAAAGCTCGGAACCGAAGAGCTTGACGCTTGGCCAAACTGTGAAGGAACGACAGTGCTGGACTGGGGTGGTGCTCCCAGCACCACAAGTTGATCTCAGCTGGGAATCGACGAGGTAGACTGAGCATAGTCTGTGGAATGACCCCAACCACTCCGCTCGAGGATGACGTCACGCGACTCCGCCGACTGACGTCTTGCAAGCATCATGACCTCCTATCTACTTAAGGCCCAGAACAGAGAGAACCCACCAACAATGTCTCTCCCTCAAGCAAAGAAAGACCTCAGCGAGAATCCTCCAAAGGATTCTGTCGCAAATCCCGTCGACAAGACAAAGAAAGATGCGGATGTCAGCAGAAAGGCAAGTTCATACCTCCATCACTATCTCATCAGTCCCCTCATCATCTCTCAGATCCGTCTCTACGGTGCTATCGAGGCTTTCCGCCAAGGCCGCCTGCCCACAAACGACCAGATAGACGAGGGTCTTCGCTACGTACGCGACCACTCTCCCGTCGACATCGACAAGCTCTCGCCAGAGGGTCGCCGTCTCATTAACGACACCCGTGACATCATCAACACCGCTCGCCTGATTGTCCGGGAAAAGAACGCGGACGAACTCTTCCAAAACTTTATCTGGCACACCCGCGAAATCGACCGCGACACCATCAAACCTGGGGATCTTTCCCAGCACCTCCCAGTCGATAAAGACGCCGCAAGATCCGATAGCGAACAAGGTCTATCTTCATTTATTACCTCGCGCTTCATCTCACTGACCGGTTATTACAGCTGTTCGCAACCTGCGCACTCTCCTCCACATCGTTCTCACAAACTCTGAGGCTCGCAAGCTCCTTTCTGACTTTTCCGTCATCGGCCGCGACCTCCTCTCCAAAACTGCCTCCAAAGCCGCAGAAGTTCTGGCTCCTGATGAGGAAGCCCTTCGCCGAACCAATGAGTCTGCCCCTCCAGACCAATTCATTACTGAAGGTGGTCGGCCTGTAGGTCCGGATGAGAAGCCCGTCCTTGAAGCTCGCATCCCTGGCACGGATAAAAAAGTGAAGCGTCATCCCGACGATGAACAGGCCCACGTGCGCACCGAGGATGGCACTGAACGTCCAGTCACTGACCTTCGTGCTGAAGGTCAGTCCCGCGCACGCGACCTCGCAGGAGAGGCTAAAGACCAGGCTCGTCAACATGCCCGGGACATTAAATCGTCCGATGCCCCGGATGAGGAAGCCGAGGCGAAGAGGTCTGGTCTGCTGGGCAAGATGAAGGATGTTAGGGTGCTTCGCGTTTTTGCCTGTTTACGATCATGTTACTCACTTTTCGTTTGCAGCAAAACGTTGCAGACCGCATTCCACAGCAACACAAGGACACCGCCCGCGAGCATTACGATCGCGGCCGCCATTTCCTCACAGAGGAATACTTCCCCGAAGAGAGGCGCGACCAGTTCATCTACAGAGGCAAGAAGGTCATCATTGAATGTCAGAAGCACGACGATTATCAGCAGTCCATAAGCTGGCTCCTCGACTATATTAAACAATATGCCGAACACGGTCGCAAAGCTGCCGGCAGTGGAGGGACCTCTGCCAAAGGTGTCACTTCGGTGAGTCGGAAACCCATTTTCGTTGTCGGAGTCACCGCTGACATAGCCAATAGGATGAGAAGGTCAATCTCGCTATGAATGAACTTCGCACTCTGCTCGAACGTTTCGCCAACAACTCCTCACTTGACAAGGCTATCGACGCTTTCAATGTCTTGGTAGATGATTCCCGACGGGATCCCGAGTTGCGCCAGTGGTTTAAAGACGTGGATGGCTATGTTCGTAGGGTGCGTCCGAATTTTCCAGCTTGGTTATCGCCTGTGCTTATTCTATTACAGGTGCTCCTTGCCCCGGGTTTCGTCTTGGAGCCAGAATGCAACAATCAAGGCAAACAATTGCGCGAAAGCGGTCGACGCTTCTTCGACGACAAGTACCGTGGACATTTCGACAACCTATTCAATAGTGTTAGCTCCTGGTTCAACGCCATGGGCGAAGACCCAGTGAGTATGGTTTCCAGTTGCAGGTCCCCACAACTATATGTTAACAATCTCTTAGTTGAACAAGCGGTTCGGAGAAGATTGGGCCCGTCTTACCAAAGACTTGCTGTTCGACAGCGAAGGCAGTCTCAAGTTCAAGCCGGAGCTCTGGAGTGACATCCGTAAAGTTATTCTTCCGCAGATCATTGACAAGGTCAGTTCCCAGGACCATCACCTTGCTCCAGCCACTTGAACTATCTTCTAGGTCGGATATGTTCCCATTCCTCGCATCGAGTATACCGATGATTCCCTTGACCTCGTCGTCGAGAACCTCACACTCCAAGGCCGCAACCTATTCCCAAATATCATCTCTCTGGAAGCCCACAACTTTGTCAAGTTTTCGCCCTACAACTCGGTCGCTGATGATACCCATCACCGCATAACCTTGACGTTCGAGCAGATGCAAGCTGACATGAGAGACGTGGCGTTCTATTACCGCAAGAAGACTGGTATCCCCAAGATGACAGACTCGGGTTTGGCAGATGTATTACTCGGTGGTCATGGTCTTACTGTGAGTACCCCATCAATTGCGTCGTGGTCACACCACCATGCTAACCAAGTGTTGTTTTATCGCCAATGTTACTAGGCTACCGTCACACTCCACTCGACCACTCGCGACAAGTCATCCGTGTTCAAGGTGGATGATGTCCACGTCAGAGTTGACACCCTCAAGTTCTCCATTCGGGACTCCAAGCACGATTTCTTGTACAAGACATTAAAGCCTCTGGCCACCGGCCTTGTGAAGCGTCAAATCCAAAAGGCGATCCGGGATGCGTTGATGACAGGCTTTGAGTACATTGATGGACAACTTGTGGCCGTTCGAGATAGGATGGAAAGTGCCAAAGCGACAGAAGGCGAGAGTAGGACCGACGTTCTCAAGAACGTAAGTCTCCAACGGCTCCCCACTCTTGTTACTCCACGACCTGATGACTGATGTTCGCTATCACCTTGTGTTGTAGTTGTTCCAACGCAGGAAAGAAGAAGGGTCCATAAGGAGTGCTGACCGAGGCTCACAGTTCAAGATTGTGAACAACAAACGAGACTCGATCTTGGCTGAAGGACACCCGGCGGGTTGGGTCAATCGAACGGAGGAGAGGGAGAAGGCGGCTGCGCATGGACATGAGTGGAGATCGGATGCGTGAGTTCTGGCTTTAGATCTGACTTCGGCCAAGAGCTAACTGGCCTTTTCGGCGTCCGCGTTTGTGTTACGTGAACGTATAGCTTTAATCTCCTTGACAAACACCCTCCGACTGTTCAGCCTCCGACTCAGGCATCGCAACCTGCGAACTGAGATGATAACGATGGCTTGGACTTGGATGCTTTGACACTCTTTTGTCGCCTCTAGTTTCTTGATATGCTTGTTGTAATGCTAATCCGGATTCATGGACACAACTATGGCTCTAATCTGTCCACTTCAATTATGCTCGGGACATTGGGGCCTCTATGCGTCTTCGCTTCCATTGATATATGTTGTATCAGCTGTATTAGTGTAGTATTTTGGAACGATAAATAGGATTTGTGTCAGTAAGCTACCCCCATCATTCCAACTGGGCATTGAAATTAAGACGCTCCAATGACCGGTTCCTGGCCTTGTAAGACAGATGACCTCCGGGCAACCTTTCATATCAACAACCCTGAGCCCCTCGCAATTGCATTTGAGGACTTCAAACCTGCTCAGTGCCGTACAACTTTCCCAATCTTGCACCTCTCAAATCAAAGGACATGCTCGCTCCATCACAGGCAGAGCTACTCTGTTTACCGGCATTGTGATGCGAATCAAACGCTTTAAAAGGGAGAAAAATACCAGTGACAATTTATCAGACATGTATAAAGAACGTTTCTGATATATTCGGGACGCGGGTAAGAGTAAGTTCGAGGGCATTTCTAAACGTAGTTCAGGCTCAGAGTTGTCAGAATATTATAAATCTCCGGGAAAGGTTGAATTGCGGGGTAGTTGTGGGGTCGCTTTTGCGGCGCGCCTCTTGGCTCTTGAGCGTTATTAAGTATAGGTTTGTTTTTCTAGAATTTCCTCGTGCGGTGTGGTGGGTTCGGAGGTGGCTTGAAGGGGTTTGATGGCTCGGTGAGATAGTCGGCCGTGGTAGCAATCCCACTCAGATACGGAGTGTCTCCGAACATTCAAGGCTGAGATTTAGATGAGATTGGGAGCGTGCGTCAGGTGTTGTGGTTGGAAGAAGAGAGGGGACTGCGTCATCGGAAAGAGGTTAAGCGAGCGACGTCGCGTAGCGATCCAACCCGTTGGTTCCGGGATTCATACCTGTCGAATGTTGGCTAAGCGAGCCTCAAATTCAATATAGTGAATAAGAATACCTCGCGACGATTCGTGATGTCTCACACGTTAATACCTACGCATGGCACGGACACTCAAGGCGTCATGTGAGGGAGCTATCGTGTCTCTGAGACAGCGTATGGTTGGAGTTTTGAGCGGTTTAGAACGCGGTGCCCTTGGTCCTCGGCATATTCATGCACTGAAGGAGGGAGCAGCCCCTCTGGTGAACAACTTCGGGATGCGAGCCAAACGGAGGTGGAACATTTATCTTGGATAAATGTGAAGTAAGAGGTCTTTGAGCGAAAGGTAGACAGTGATCATGGTTCAAGCTGTGGTTTGACGACAGTCGCCCCACCCTCCTCGGAGTGGAGAGTTGGCTCCTCGTCGGACTATGGACACGAACGCCCTGCTGTGGGACAGCCAACGTAAAGATGGAAATAGCGGGTGGCCGGCGACTCCGACAAAACAACGAAGAAGTGGAATTCAATACGAGAACCTCATCCGGGAAAATGGTAGAAAGCTTCAAAGTCTCGGTTAAGTGGACTATTCATAGATTCGAGCTACAATTACAGCGAGATACTTCTTACTGTATTGAAGAAAGATTGGCGACAGGTGGTGGACGGGGACCGGAGTTTGGCAAGGCTACTTCGAGCCGCATTTGCAGTTTCCAGGTTCACATTTACAGCTGCGGAATGGTTGCCTCAGCCTGATGGGTCTTGACTGAGTGGGAAAATAAACGTACTTGTCGCCACAGTTGCAATTGGCGTTACCGCAATGCAAGTCGATGGGGATGTCGACGGCCTAACGATAAGTGAAGGAAATCACGAAGTTAGAGCGAGGCTCAGATTGAATTTGTGAGAAGTTCATACACACCGTATACATGTTGTCTGTGGTCTCCATGAAAGACTAAAATTGACGAGGGTCGCGTATTATATAGTAGTTAGTGGTGCGTGGTGTGGAACATGAGTTGGGAATGAAGTCATTACAAGACACGTGAATGCCTCCAATGGAGTTGGATGTAGTCATAAAACATAGGGGTCTTTGAGGCAAGAGGGTTGAGGTCAGACCCATGTTTTCACGGCTACTTTGCAGCGGTGGATGGGGGACCAGGAAAGTCATGACTATTCGAGGATAGCAGAAGCACGTTCCACAGGGGGATGTCGATCCTCCATGAAAATAAGTCCCGGGAAGGTTCCTTCAACACAATAATAATTAAGAGGCCAGAATGTCCTTGGCAAGGCTGTATACGAGGCAGGCCCAGACCTAATTGCACGGCTTCGGTGTGGAGCGAACATGTTCCAGAATAGTTGAAATGCTGTGCAATGTCCATTGAGAGGTGGCGGGGAATACCTTCTATGTCAATGTTTGTGACTTTGGCTAATCTATATATCGGCCGTCCTTGGGGCCTACAGGTACGGGTGCGTAGGCAAACGGGTCGGCCGTACGTGGTTGACGGATCCGGCCATCATACGTTTCAAAATGATGTCCCTCCGTTATTTTGCCGTAAAACGAGGTGTGCATGAGGCGTATTCCCTGCTCATCCGGCAAAGGTAGAGGCGATGATCTCAATGAAGCCGAGTACTCCAGCGCCTACCCAATGGATACCGGACCAAAGATGGAACGGGAGGACGATCTGTGAGGACAAAGGCTCGCTTGGAAGTTGACGGGCATTACAAGCAGACAAGTGGGTGTGCGAACGATATAAGGATCTTTGCAGGGGCTAGAATATGTGGTGCAGATCCGTGAGGAAGGTTAAATTCTGCGGACTTAGTCGCTTAAACTATCTCAATACGGAAGTTGGTATGTCCACGTGTCATAAGGCTTAAAACTGGACGATCTTTGTTTATGCCCGACCGAGCGTTTTGATACCACAGCTCAAGGGCTAAATTTTCTGATATACGATACCCCGTTTTCTCACTTTCCTGTGCTTTACATTTTACTCTTTCTTCTTGGTTTCTCCTCAGTTCCCTGCAACAGCCATGCACGTCTCCCCCGCCGACCACTCTGCTACTCCCCCGGAAATTGACGACCTCCACGACCTCACACGAGATGACATTTGGTTCGAAGACGGGAACCTTATCCTCCAAACCGATGCCGCCCTTTTCCGCGTTTACAGCGGTCTTCTCGCTGCGAGGTCTTCTGTATTCAAGGACATGCTGGCCTTCCCTCCGCCCCCTGAAGGCAATCTCACACTAGACGGATGCCCAGTCGTACGACTATATGACTCTACAGAGGATGTCCGGTACTTCCTCAACGCAATATTCGACTCCGGGTAAGTCCATGAGCTCACTGCTCCTTCCGACGTCCACGGTAATAACCCCTGTATTCTGGTCTGCCATCCGCTGATTTCAGATACTTCGAACCTCCCCCTTCTCACACTCAACTCTGCATCGTGGCAGGAGTACTCCGTCTGAGTACAAAATACGACGTACAATTCCTCCGGCGGCGAGCCCTGCAACACCTCGCGGTCACATTCCCGAGTACCCTTGACGCATGGCACCAACGTGACAAGACCCGAACAATACCCCCCGTCGATAATACACCCTTCGCCGCACTGCAAATTGCCCGAGAGTTCGACCTGCCATGGATTGTGCCCTCTATTATGTACTGCATCAGCAGCCACCCATTGATCAAATCAATAGAGGGCGCGGAGTGGGCCGGGAAAAAGCTTCGGCTTTCGCCTGATGACCAGCGCATCGCGCTTCTCGGCCGGGAGAAGCTGTTGATGCTGCAAAATAGGTATTCAGTCGGTTTGTCACAACCGCCGTCAGAAGGAATGGAGTGCAAGTGTGTTGGAGAAGGGAAATGCGCGTCGACGAGGCAGAAAATACCAGAGATTATTACTGGATGGACTGTGGCGTGCTATTTGGACTTTTATCGCGAGCATGAACACCTCATCGACCACGGGTTCTGCAAGAACTGTCACCCCGTTTTCGTGCGTCGCCATCAAGATCTCAGCGAGGAGATGTGGTCCGCGCTGCCATTCATTTTCGGGTTGGAGGATTGGTCGAACCTAGAAAAGTACAAGGAGAAGGCTTCCGAGTGATGCTCCTTGTATACTTAGATTCCATAGAGGGTTTGATGCGATTGGGATGTTCTCTTGTTGAGATATTACAGTGCTCTAATTACTTAGTCATTCGCTTAATCTTACTGTGATACCATCTTTGTATCTTGATTGGATCATGAGATCTACCTACTGTTGTCATCAACTCTGAACACTTCTGACACGCTAGATTTGATTCTTGTACCCATAACGATGGCAAGTAGTGCTACATATGTGCCCCTGAGTTAGTTTTGTATCACACCGTGTGCAAAGATGACAACCATCAGTATGCTATAAGCACTCATCCATTCAACCGCCTCCCGCCTGTCCTTGCTTAGGTCACCTCTTTCGTTCTCCTTTCGCGCAGTGCGCCCCTTTTTCTTCATTTAGGACGGGATCCTTTTAGCGGCACCGATGTGGACCTTTCTTTGGTAGGTGCCGGCTATTGATCCTTTCACCTTTGACTCATCACCAGCTATTAACTGATAGGACGTTTTTCTTGTGTATCTGCCTCGCCGTTGGGTTAGAGCTCAAGGTCCAGGATACTATTTCCCTGAATACGAGTACAACAGTCAGCTGGACAAGGGTAGAGGGTGACCCTCTCAAGTGGGACTTTCGCCTTGTCAAAGGCGACAGTACGGATAAGGGCCTTGCTATGCCAAACGTAGACTCACATGGTCGCCTATCTGGTAGCGCAAAATTCATGATTCCTATCCCCCACCCCACAGGGCAAGCCGAGAACAATTCTACACGAAATTACTCATTAACAAGCATCATAGAGTCTTTACATTGGCCGCGGTCGCCAAATGCGAGGCAGCCGAACTTGGGTGCGATAAAGAGGGATTCCATCGCGTTGGAACTTCAAATCCCTTCAATGTGACGGGAGGTTTTTTGCACTATGATATGTCTCTTGCTTCAAGGTGAGTAGTGCGTCCCCGTTTCAGCTTTCTAGGCACTAACTGCTCAGTAGTACGGTCGCTTCTGGAA
The DNA here is from genome assembly GCA_018524895.1 of Podaxis sp. C-F-101400. Taxonomy (NCBI): domain Eukaryota; kingdom Fungi; phylum Basidiomycota; class Agaricomycetes; order Agaricales; family Agaricaceae; genus Podaxis; species Podaxis sp. C-F-101400. The sequence goes on from JAEUWR010000355.1 coordinate 14,690, forward strand.
CACCAAGTGCATCTTCTCTCCCGTGCGTCCAGTATCTCTAAATTCCAATTAACATCCATCCTTCTCACATACAACACCTAATAGTACAACAGACCCAACCAATGAAACGTTTGTACGATTTCTGTACCTCCCCTAGCTCGGCTCTCATCCCCGTTCAGAACACTAAGCGTTGGTCCTGCTGCCAATTCAGCCACGGCCACGGCACCTAAGACATCATCAAACCACAATGTTCCGGTTATCGTAGGAGCAATCATTGGTGGTTCGGCAGTTATCTTCGTAGTCATTGCACTCTTCGTCATCGTGCAAAGACGCCGTAGGCGGAAGCAGGCCAGACGCCAAGTCGTCTTCAACCGCGAGCTCATGTTCCAACGACGACCAAGCCCTTACGACAGCTGGACGTTACGCTCAGTCGACATTGAAAAAAGCACTTCGAGCAATGCACCTCAGGTTTTCGTGACCAAGATAACCACGAGGGACATGGACTTATAGTCGGAATCTGTGTCTGCTGCCTGTTGATGACGGATGATGAACTTGATGGTGATGGACTTGATAGATATCCTGGTACCCGGACTTTGGACTTTTATTGTGTTTATCGTACTTGATTGCTGGGAATCAGTTCCCCGTTAAATCTTTGCACTACATTTCAACTGAGATGTTCTCTCATATATGATATGATAGGAGCCAGATCGGACATTTCGCCATGCTACAACGGTAATTCACAGGCACCATTGCGTTATCGTATCCCTAGGGCCTGACCTGGGGCGACTCAAGCACAAGGTTTCCCATGGCCCGACGTTGTAATTCAAACAGACGACTAAGATTTGATGCGTTATTATATCTAAATGTTGTCGTCACCCATCACTGCAACTGATGCACCAAGGATTGCGCCCAGAACTTGTCCGCTGCAAAGGAGGGGTGGAGCGAATCCTTCCAAATGTCTGCTGGAACATCAGCTTCGCTCCCCGGCCCCGAGATGAGTCACTCACAGGCAGAGATAGGCCCAAGACATGTCGGATCAACTTTCGGGTCGACATCACAACCAAACCTGTTCGCATATGATCTACAGAAGCCACCGGGCGTCGCGAATCCAAAATCGGCGAAATTGTCCATGAGGTTGGTGAAGACGGTGTCTGGAAGCTCACATCAGGTGGCTGGCGGCAATAGATGTAGGCAGAGGAAACATACGAGCATCAAAGACGAGACAGGTCGTAATATCTGTCTTCAAAGCACAGTATGTGGCAGCCTTTGCAGCAAGCTGAGCGTTGAATTCGAGGATACTTTGCTGCATACCAAGAGTATCCAATGAGAAGGGGCTACAAGATCTAGGAGTATCAGAAGCACCTTCATCTTCTCCTGCAGCACAGGTCCCTGATTAACGCCTATCTGAGCTCTATCAAATGGGACGACGTTGTTAAAAACGAAGTTCCGTGCCCCGACGCTGTAAAGTCTATCGACAGTGGCGAAATAGGAGGCTATGTCCTGAGCGTAGAGATCTGTTCCATTGCCAGCAGTATTTTTGAACGAATTGTTCACGTCGTTGGCTATATCAAGCTCCTGCATCAGGAAAAGAATAGTCGGGGGCTTGGGATAACACACTTCCGAAGGAGACAGTGAACAAGGAATCGGTGCTATTCCAAGAAACCTTATCTGGAAAAGGTACTACCTGCTGGATAAAAGCAGTTGTCTGACCGCGGAAGTCGAGAGGTGACGTGAAGATAATACTCTGGTCGGCCGTTGCTCCACTGACGGCGAGCTAAAGGATTGAGACAAATCATTAAGGAGATCGAAGACGAAATGAGTACATGAGCTTACATTAATAAGTCTGGCTCCTGTCAATTGGGCAAATTGCTGGGACCAAGGGGGCCCAGCGGAGAAGCACTGAGGGTTGTGCGGAGCAAGGGGGTCCCCACTTCCAGTCCAACCGTCCGTGGCTTGTAGAAATTGAGCTCAAGCTCTTCTCCCTCACCCGAAGAAAAGTGTTAGTAACTCACTGTAACTGAAATAAGAGAGGCCGGCACTGTCAGCTATGATAAACCCAGAGAAATAATATCTCGTACCTATCGCCACTGTGGGAACCTGAGTCAGCTTATAACGAACTAAGGGCATGGAAAGACCTACAAGGCAAAAATATTGCGTATTCCTGCGAGACTGACTGGTGGAATAAGGTTATTCACCAATACCGTAGTAATTGCGATTGTCAGCTTGGACACTAGAGACATTGTTCTTAGTGTGGACGAGGACTGGCCTCGTGCAGAACCATCGCTTTATACTTCACTCGAATCTCGCTTACGGCCAGACATGTGAGCTCCGGAATTCAGAGTAATGCCCTAACCTGAGTACGGCAGAAGAGCTGAGTAGCATGCTGCGGTGGGAACAAGATATGTTTCGTGGCAAGTGACAGACCAAATACGACGATGGCCAGTCTTAGCATGGCATTGTGGAATAAGACAGCTAACTCGATTTGACAGGAGAAAGATTCTCACGAAATGGAAGAGGATCTGATACTTTTCTTCTGGCGCATAGGGATGACACTCGAAATGTAAGTCGTATATATGGTATAGTATAAGTATGCCTTCTGCGACATCCCATTTGAGGTCCCGGGGGAGCGGATGAGCCGCTGGAGCTTATGTTGGCATATGTTAAGTAGAATTGTCATGCGCCGCCCCGGATTTGTCCATGTTCTGGTAGTGTCTTGCGAATTCCTGAGATTTTCGCTTAAGAAGGCCGCCGAGCTGGAGCATCGGCCTGTCCGCGACGGACACCCAACATGGTGACTAGCTCGATCCTCTGGACGGAGTCAGTTGAATCCAGACCAAAAAGGGAGGAGTTGGGCATTCTCGCTCGAAGCGCCTCACTTGATGCCTGGGCCGGGTCTTGTGTCCGAGTTTGATATTTACCCTCGTCATCTCATTCATTCGTGCCACCTGTGACAGTGTGCTGTCCATGCTCTCCTAGATCTCAGGAGCATAGCACTGGGAGCGCTGAAATCCCCGCGGATGCGTGGTCGATTATGGGCATACACCCAATATACACAATCAGATTTCCTTGTCACTCATTCAACCTATCGCTGGGTTTAGTTGTTTGGCTCAAAGAGAATAAATAGAAGATCTAGCTTGCAATCCATGATCGGCGCCAAAGCGACCCCATTGTCTCAGTACTATCGCCGCGTCCGTCCCCACAGTTACAGGTGGAAGGATCAGAGGAAAACATTGGTCTGGGGTGCAGGTCGTGGGCTGTCCGCAGCATAGTTATTCTGCCGGACATGCACGAAAACTAGAGGTGCATGAGCAGGGACCACAGCATAATATATGGGCAACGCACCCGTTCCCAACAAAGACCTCTGCCCTTTCAGCGATGCTCATATCAACAGCGACATTGACGCCCTTCTCCTTGCCCGAAACAAGGTCCCTCATGACAACGACGTTCTCTCATCCATCTGCAAGCAATTTGCGTTTAAGACGTTGGGCCGTATCAGCGCCTCGTTTGTGAGGACAAAGACGCGTCGAAGATTTTGTGAAGCTGACGAGACCCGAAGTCGTTTCTTGGGAACTAGATAACTTTAGATTGCTTGGAGAGGCAATACGTCATGCTCAGCACGGATGTGTAGCCGCTCGACTATCTCTTCTTGGTTGGACAAAACAGTGTCTATGATAGTACTCGATCCTGTCCTGCGGACCACCTTGTTGCATTTGTCAGAGTTAGGAATTGGCCTGTGAAAAAGTCACGCACGGCGGACCCATTATGCGGCACCCAGCGACTCGCTAGATCTTGCGACGAACTGAACCCATGAAAGTGGCAACTGGCGAACAAGTGCTAATGACGTTTGGCGCTAACAAGCAATGTGGTTAGTCAGCAGTGAGTACTCGGGGATTACGGCTTACACTCGATAAACAACCCCCCTCCAATGTCTACTCCACATCCTGAGCAATCTTCACCAAGGTAGATAGAATTCTATTATCCTTTAAGGTACTTCGCAAGGCGAATGATTTGAGAGGTCTTGATGCAACACGACATCCTTTCCCGACCTACCCGACGCTGTTTACAACAATCTGACCCAAAGAAGACTTAACCTGCAAGGTGCTTTACGTCGTCCATCACAGAGTGCAGCGACCCCACAGGCACGGCATCGGCGGATCTAAGGTGCCCTCTTAGAATGGCGAAATGTTCTTTTTTGTGGCAACAATGCGCTCTCGCATACTTTAACAATTTTTCCTCCTGTCAGACCTCGCCTAGACTTGTCTGTTTTGTTCCATTATGCCCTTCTCCCTTCTGTGAAGGAGCGCACGACTTTGCAATTGATGGAGCGACGTGCTGCAATATGATAAACCTCGTCGTGATCTACAACATTAGCGGAGGAACCGCAGTCGCAGAGAATGCGGGCACAGTAAACAACTGCATCGGCGAGCAACGGAGGGATCGTGCTAGAAGTGAGCATCGATATTGACACTTTGAGAATCGCAGTATGCTGGAGACCATTGACGTCAAACACTCTGACGAGATCATCAGGGTGTTCCTCAAAACCCTACTGCGAAGCAAAAGCAAGGTATGATGGGAGCTATGCCGGTTCGTATTACAACGCCTGTGGATCTCTCATTCTACTGCACTGGTAGTATCAAGGTACACCAAACTAAAAAGAAGGTTGTGGCAAAAATGATCCCGAGGCCCAGGCGGAGGTGACCAGAAACGACGGGGTGAATAGTGCATAAGTAGAGCATCGTTAGCTGGTTCATTGTCCTTATTATTCCATCTTTTACCACCTTCCGTTCTACCCCTAAGGCTTCCATATAGTGCCGTGCTCGGACCTCAGTCCCGTCGCGGAATACCATGCTTTTAGGGAGGCGGAGTACATGATGCATTGACAACTCGCGTGGCATCACTTCGTGTGACTTTTATTTATATCCGATTCAGCTTTGCATTCAGGTGATGTAATGAAGCAAGTGCGCTTGTCAGTGGTCGTGCTAGCCATGTAACCCGAGCCAATTACAAGCAGTCTCAAGTTGCGCCCGAACCCTCCGGACATGTCTACATTTGTGATTAATTGATTGAGACCCTGATATTGAGTATCTCGGTTGTCGAAATGAGGATACTGTACTTACTTTTAATATAACAACAAGGGGGTGCACCGTGACCTAACAACAAGGGGGACTCGTTAACAACAATGCCTGAACCGAACATGACAGGCTAACAACAGGGACCATGACCGAGCTCTGTGGGCGTATGGATCACTAGATTATCACTTGTAGTCAAGTCAAAATGATGAATCAATCTTATCTGCATGATCTAACACCCCCACTAAATTGTCCTCGATGTCGCAGAAAATCACTTATTTAACAAAATTTAACGTTGAAAAGGTTCTAGGGCTGGCGTGACACTTTGGCCCAACCGTAACAACAGACCTCCTTGTTGCCGTGACTTTGGGCGATTTAACAACAAAAATCACCAGCCGTGACGTGACATGTTGTTATATTAAAAGTAAGTACAGTACCTAATCAATTGTCGAGGGTAGAGGGTAAGAAGATAAATTGGTTCCCGAGTCGTTGCAAGTCCCGACTGGGTCAAGTTCATCTAAATAGAGACAAAACTCAGAGGCTGTTTCAACGGGTTTGGAACAAGAACATTCCGTGTCCAAGAGAGATACGCACGGAGTAAAAGACATAGAATATACTAAGGTACTACAAGGTATTTAGATACTTACAATGAACAAAACATCAATGACGTGACCGGTGGCCAGTTGGCGAGGGGGCGGGGCCACGTTCACGCCTTGGGGACTCATACCCGCCTCGACTATCCCGATCATTCATCACCCTGAGCGCCGCTAAGACACGGGCAAACATGGGATCATCTATCGGGAAGAACGGGCCTCGCGGGGATTCGCCATCACAAATTTGAAAGGGCGCGACCCGAGCTGCAGCCTGAGGAAGAATGGGCTCTGATATAAGACATGTAAGTCCTTCTGCAGCCAGAATCAACAGGACAGGAATCCTGACCGCTAGTATCATTGGCCCCGTCCGCTGGGTGCTCCTCTGTGTGAGCGTCTTGAGGGTACAGGGCGGAGCTTCGACGGGCTAATCAAAGTATTTTTGTCAGTTGGTCGCGGGTATACCGTTTAGGATATCGGTTCTTACTGGCATAATTATTCACCGTCCCTCGGTTTTCCGCAACAGCCACTCCGGGGCCATTGTTGTTGATAGTGATTTGCCGAGAAGAGTGTGGAGGGAGCATATGGAGGCAAAAAAGCTGGGGTTGAAACTGCCAACTGTCGGTACTGGAGGAAAGACGATGATGGTCTCAGCACGGCGGGCGAGGGTGGTATATAGCCCTTGCAACGACGCAGGGACATCATGATCTCATTCACCTAAACTGTACGTACTACGGAGCGCGATGAGGACAGCACCTACAGGCTATGCCCTCATGTTCGAATGTCACCGCTGCTTTTCTATTGTCAATCGTAAAGTGCGCCCATCAAATGCGTATTCATCTTGTCATTAGTCGTTGTAGAGAGCGTTTAGATTGCCTCGTTTATTTCATCATCTCCTTCATTCAGCGACGGCGTAATTTAAGCTCCGAGAGCACAGAGTTATCGTTACAGCGTTTTTACCAAAAAAAACAATGAAGAGAGGCTGGCACATGCAGGGGTGCCACCATCGCTAGGCGAAATTAACCCGCTAAGATCACCGCGTTTGTTGGAAAGCTGGATAGGGGTACCAGTCGCGGCCCTTCCAGGTAAATTCGAGCTCTCAAAACCATCATTGCTTTATTGGTACAATGTACATTACTAGTGAAACATGAGATCATATAGACTCCCAGTATAAAAGGCAAGAGAAAGGATCGAGAAAAGTGAAGAAAAGATCATGTCATCAAAAGGAAGGGAGTGCTCTCAAGTCGAGTTGTTAAACGCTAGAATGTAATTGATATCAGTGGTTTTACGGCAAGTCCAGCCCTCTGCAATATGAAGTAACAGGGGGTAGAAAGATGATTAACGGAGGGCTTTATCGAAGTCTGAATACAAAATGGGATCAGGCACCCAGGCGCTTAATGACTCTTGGCTAAGGACATATGTGTTGCAGGCCGTCGCTGCCGGAGACTGAGGTGATAAATTAATTCTGAATATTCGGGCCGATGTCGCTATTTTGACGTTTCAATCACGCTTTCTCCTCACCAACATTGTTCCTCTTTTGAATCATCTATCCATACTCATGCCCCTCTTTCAGCAATCATCCGACTTTGACATTAACGGGGGCAACTTCCACGACAATACAAAGCAAATCATTATCAATAACAACAGTTCGGGAACTGTCTTAGTGGAGAACGTGGGAACGACCAACATCTATGTCGGGGGAAAGCATAGGGATCGTAGTACCTGTAAGCTTTGGAATTCGAACTGCGAGACGCTGGATTGGCGAACACGTTCCCGATAGATCATCAAGATGATGCTCAGAGTCATTCGGGACAGCCGACACAGCAACGATCAACAGACGCTCTCAATTATACTGGTTCGTGCTTCAGACTGTTAGGCCATGCACGGAAGAATTCACTAGCCTTGGACTAGGATGCACCAGCGTAGAAGCTCCACGTGTTTTCCCACCAGTTTATAGCCAACTCGATGACGGTTCAATTGCTATGACGGGCATTCTCCACGATCCCGCCAAAGATTCTGAGGCATATTTCGAGTGGCAACTCGCAACATTACATTTGCTTAGCAATTCGGTGGGGATCAACGAAGAAGCCATGAAGATGATTCCTTCGACTTCAGTATTCGGGACGCCCAATTCTGCACTTCACCCCCGTGATATCGCTGCTTCGTCTTCCCTCTCGTCCGGAGGACAGGAAATTACTTTAGACGTCAGTGCTTCCACTCGGACGCACGAGGAGAAAGGAGGGAAGGGGCTGATCTGCCCCGCTGAAAATTACTCCTAGGTTGGCACCAAGCAGGGCAAGTGGCAAGTGATAGCTGTGAGAGGGGCCATATGGAAAACCGCCTGCCCCTCAATATTAGCGTATCTCGGCAATTACTGGGTATGGTACGCATTCGGTACCTAAACCCTCTCCACGGAACCAGTACATTTCTGGAATATATTTTCCATTCTCCCAGCTCGACCCCCAGGCTTGTTGAAGATTTGCTGTATTTATCTCAAGTATATCCGCATTACTCTCTCCTTCCCGCTGATCCCGGAGGAACCTGTGCAGTAGTTGGATCCAAATGTGAGGGGATTGCGCCGGTGTAGCCATGGCATCACTCGAGTGTGAAGGTACAGCGAAGGGGGATGGACCGTTAGAGATCTGATCTTGAGATAACCTACATGCATATCTGAAACACATTCTGATTCGGCTTGTTGCACTGATATCTCTCACCCAGAACCCATATCGCGCCCATCCCAACGCGCCTTCACAGGTACCTCCTACTTTATTTCTCCTCGCCTCACGCATTTCTCTTACAGTCGTTTGTCTGCTGCGCGTGAATCTGGTCATCCTTCTCTCTGTCATGGTGTGACGAGGTTTGCGTTCTGTTAACCAATTCATGACTACGCCTCATCAACCTGCTTACTGCGCAAAGCATGTAACCCACAACGCTGTAACCCTGGCGCTCTGTTTGTGACTCGGGACTCGAATTACCTAAACGGCAAGAAAGAGGCTGTATATCATAGATGCGGATCTTTCCGGGTTGGGCTGTTTCAAAGAGTGCTCAGCGTCTATGATAGTGCATCAACAGTTCATATTGATTGAAATAAGTGCCTGGTGCAATCACTCCCTCATCCAGACGCACATCGGAGTTAAATACTACTTCGGCTCTTGCTGAGACGGTCAGACTCGGGATTCACTATACGTCATGGTTCCTGCCAGGATAACACATCTGCCCTAGGCATAAATCATCGAAGGGCCCACAGAGTGAAAGACATGGACAACCAGTAATTCAGGGGAGATAGAACGCGAGATGGACACAGAGATGCTGGTTTGTGACATCGAGACCTTCCAGCGGTCTTACCTGCCGTTTATTCTATCCGAGGATGTCACTGCTTGTGCTCAAGGCTGGAAAACACGGGCCTGCTCATTGCAATTCCCCTTCTAATAAGTATAAAGACAATAGAGCGTTAGGTGAGATCTATAATAAGTATGAAAACCATCGTCATGAACCAACTAATTCAACTCTGGGGTAGAGCAAGCACAAACTTGGGAATGATTTCAGCTATATCAACATCCGGAATCTTTGAAAATTCAGAGAGAAAGTTAATAATGGCACGTATGTTCAACCAACCCATCTTGACTTCATCCCGCTGACAGTCGTCGATCCGTACCCCCTTCAGCCGTTCCGTGATCCAAGCGAAGTCTCGTAATCCACAACCCTCAAGGTCGACACAAATCTCAACCGAGGGAGTAGATGCAGCCGAGCAAGCTTCCAAAATCATCAAAAGATCCTCCTCCGAAGGCCTGGTCGCAAGCTCCACCTTTAACATTTGTATATTATGTTTGTCGCTTCGGAGGAATGAGGAAAGTCGATAGTAAGGATCGTGGATATCCGCGAGCTCGGGATCGGAATATTCATTGATCCGAATACGAAGGACTGAAAGATTTGGGCTCTCGAGGCTTGAAAACAAGCCGAGGAGATCGGTATAGCGCCCATCGAGGTAGAGAGTTCGGAGGCAGGGGAGGATTATATTGTCAGGTAGTAGCTCTATTTCTTCAAATGGGATCGGCCCATGCAACCGGATGGTTGACGCTGAGGTACATTGTGATATCGCTCGTGCCATCTCCTCCCATCCTCGACACCATGACAGGTCCACGTAGATAAGTTTTTCCCAGGGAAAGCTGGGTGCCACATCTGTAAAATATCCTTCGACATGGGACCTCCATTTGAGATACTTGAGGGATGGGATAGTAGCAACGACATCGATTGGGGGGTTCTCCTCGAAGTCCAGGTCCAAAACGACCACCTTCAGCTTGGTAGCGCGCTCAAGAGAAATCCCTTCAAAAAGTTTTGTGTGATGTGCGAGGGTCAACCTCAGAGTCCTCCACCGAGGGCAACGCGGCAGCAGGACATCCAAGACGCGTCGAAAGTAGTCCTCCTGCTCTCCTAAAGACAGGTGGTTCCTGTGCTGGTAGGGTGAAAACGATTCGATGTTGACATCGAGGAGGCAGACACGCGACCTTTCAATCCAAATGTCAAGCAATGGAATGGGAGGATAGCCTATATTGACATTCGAGGAGATGTCGAGCCACAGGTCGGGAAAGGAAATAGCAACCAAACGCCAGCGTCGGCTGACAGAGCAAATGGTGTGGGCAGAGGTAGGCGACGAGCCCGTATAAAGGAGAAAGATCTCGCGCAGGATCTCGGTAGGGATAGCAATCTCGACATTACGGTTATTTTTCTGCCTAGAGAGGGTGAGGGTCTGGAAGTTGAGCAGCATATGTTGTAGCGAAGGCAAAACACATACATTGGAGGTGGAATGGCTTTCGGTGTCGTTCAACGTTCAAATGAACAACCTGTAGGCAGTGGATATTTCCGATCAATTTGATCCGACGTAACGTGGGTGACGTGATCCGCTTCCAGTCCCTCTTCTTGAATTACATTATTCAGACAACCTCAAATCTGTCCAACGCCGAAAATATCCCTGCAAGGAACCCACGGAGAGGTGTAGAATATGACGGTGGAGAACAACTTGGATGAGGTATTGACTGGGGGCAGGAGAAGAAAGGGGGAGGGAAGCGGAAGTGCGTTGGGTTGAAGAAGTGTCTACCGAGTTGTTATACATCGATGCGCGTACGACGATGATAGTCCCTGCCATCAGTGTCCATTGTGGCCCGGTGCGCACCTTCAATTCTACACCTTTTCCTATTCTTCGCTCCCCCTTCCTGGCCACGACAATGACGATGGCGACAAAGCAGATAAACCGTCTCTCCAGAACCCACACTCCTCGGTAGCACCCGACAACCAGCCAAGTCGACCAGCGAACTCTGTGAGGGACTTCAGGGGAGGACAATACGACTCGGACAACGTCACAGGCAGCAGATCCTGAGTCGTTTGTGGTGGGCCAGCAGCCACCCATGCCGCTAGAGGGGTTAGGCAATCCTATGTGGAACCAAGTTTGTCGAAACGCGTCGCGAGCAACTTCATTTTGGTCGTCGTGCTTGCTTTGTATGCGGTCATTTTGACACCATTGTTCAACCTAAGTCTCGCTCATGCCGCGTAGCTGGTATGGATAATAACGCTGGGCTCCTAGTCGTATGTAACAGCAAACCGTACGTCGTATCCTTCTGTTCTCGAAGCGCTTGCTCATATTTGAAGGACGGTCAACAACGGTCCAATGCGCGCAGCCAGGTTCGTACTATTCCTGTAACTATGTTTGATCGCCTTAATCACCGCGGTTGCTTCTGACAACCTACCTGCCGCCCTACCACATCTAAATCTCCCCCATCGCAGCCATCGTCATCGTCTTCACAGTCACCATCGTCGATAACAACGTCTACGCCCCAAACACGGCCTCTCTGTGCGCCTTCACGACCTTCCTTGATCTGCTCTGGGTCTCCAGTCTCACTTCGCCACCTTGATTGCCTTTCGTGCCCCGGGTTCATAATTGTTCGACGCCACTCTGGTTTAGCGAAAATGGTGAACGATAGTGTTGAAGTCGGTCATGGTGCGATCGTTGTTTCCAGTGTCCACCCGACTGTGCCTTGGTCGGGCGTCCACACTGCTCCCCACCTTTGGAATAGTACGGCTGGCGCTTCGATTTCACAAGGCGGAAATCCGCCGGCTGGTGTTGAAACGACAATAGGTCCCCCTAGCGGTGCTGGTCTTGAAATCCATCCTTGAACTGAAGCGTTGTTATCATGTGTTTTTTTGCATTCCGTACCTCGGAAACCTCGGAGCCTGACCCCTATTTTAGAAATGTGCTTCTAAGAACGGTTTTCAGGAGCCTTCATTTCAGAAGGCGAGATTATCTACATCACAGATCGGTAAGGGAAATGGTGGGAAGTACGGAAGCAGGACGGGTCCGCAGGAAGTACGTTCTATCTCCCTGCTCTCCGGGGGAACTCGACAAACCGGCTCGTTTTCCGGGTTGTCCTGTCGAATCACCCCAACTCAACGATAGGTGTCATGAAGAGCCGGGACTGTGTCACACCAGTTGATGAAAATTGACGTTCAAACCGAACCATTCCAAGGAATGACGACGGATTTTACTCAGTGTAGCGTATGCCTTTCCTTCATCTGCTTTTTGTTATTAACAGCCTGCTTTGTTTCGGCTCGCATGTCTCTTCGCCGATACCCGGCACCAGGTAGTGTTTCCCGCCCACTTCATGGCTCGTTCTTCGGACCGTATCGAAAGCTGGACGTTGTCTTGTTCTAATTATTCCCGTTCGTTTTGCTAACTCGGCTGTAGTGCATATATGCATGTGAGTATAATATAGTCGTGGTTAGTGTTCGAAATTTTTTACTGCCGTTTTCGTTCCCCGACATCAGGGTGGGAGAAGTATCCGTCTGGCAGACGCTACACGAAGGCTTCCCCTGGTATGGTTTGGCCGCAACCGCAAGCAAGAGGGCGACCGGGAGATTATCTGAATGCCACCTATGTTTTCAAGTAATACGACATGGCGAACAAGGCCGGACTCTAGAGAAGGTCTCTCGCAATAGTGCCTTTAACAAAAGCAAGGCGCATGCTTTTATGCAAGGGTGTCCTATGTCATCATATGTATTCTACCAGTGCTACTACATACCGCCGTATAATCATGTACTACGTACGATGGGGGTTATAAACAAATTATCAGCATTTACGGGAATCGGAACAGGCACCTTCCGACACGAACACGGATGAGCGCTTTATGCACCTTTTACTGCTGCAACACTGCCAACAATGTCTTCCACAATTTGTCATGTTGGCGAATCCTTGGGAAAGAATGTCGCCCCCTCAAGGAGATTACGGGGGAGAATACGGCCAGGGTGCGGCGGTCTTCAAGAACGGGGTCAATCTTGCCAGTAACGACGTTGCCATAGCAAACGCGAAGAGAGGTTCCAAACAGGCTCAGTCCCCACAAACGAGGAAGAGGGCAATAGGCGAGCAAGGCATCATACAGCTGACGAATTTGACGATCTGCTTTGAGACGTAAATCTGCCCTAGTAATCCAGCCATCATCCTTGATATCCACGGTGAGCACGGGACGATAGTCTGCATCGAAGACAATCAAAGGGGGTATGAGATCGACGGCGCCGTCGGGGGAGAATTCCCCGGGACTCGGAGAAGCCTTGGGAGCCACAAAGTATTCAAATGAGTCGGGGTCGAAGCAGTAGGCGAGTAACTTGTTGTATGGTCCAGAATAGCGACTCTCGAATGGCCGGAACCCTCGGCGACATACGTCGGAGATGGTGAGTAGGCCAGCAGGCCATGAGGTATCGGTTAAAAATGGCATGCTGAAGGATAATGACCTTTAGCGACCGCCGATGTGATACGATATAGAACGTACACAGTGCAGGTGGTGGCAAAAGAGAGAGATCGTCTGACGTCAGATCCAGAAGGCACGTATTTAAACCCCGACCCATGTGTGATAGTGGGGGAGGGAAGGGGGGCATCAGGAACCTGCACCCTCTATGGCCAAATCCCGCCCTCAACGGCCAGCGTAGTTCTCACAACGACGGCGGCTAAGTGAAAATTCTGATCCCTGATGGGTCGTGCTTCGTTCGGACTCTCATACCAGTATGGACCTATTAAACAATTCCGACCCCCTCGTATCGCTCTTGATGGTTGCGAAAGTGCCAGACAGCACATACGAAATGGCTGGCGGTTTGGACAAGCAGATAAAAAAAAGAAGGTCAAGGACGCCGTTGAGCTCCCAGTCAAACGCTCAGAGCGTTTCGAGGCTCTCGGTATCACCCAACCAAAGAGTAGTTTGCTCTATGGGCTTCATAGAACCGAAAAGGCGCTTCTGTCTCGCGCCGTGCAGATGTCAAGTTCACTCATGTCAGCGGAAGCGAGCTCGTACAGAAGTAAATCGGCAAGAGAAGTTGCATGATTCGAGGGCTCTTTGTAATGGCACGAGGACGTGCACGATTATGATTTTCATGGATGAAATCGATTCCATTGGAAGTCCACGTGGAGAGAGTGGGAGTGGTGGAGGTCACACTGAATGCAGCGAACCGTGCTGGAGCTTCTGAACTGGCTTGATGATTTCAAGACATTTGTAAGTTGGGGCGGTTTAGACGCCGGCCACAGGCATGCCTGCTTTGCGAGAACGGAGGCGACGCGTTACACAGGAGGACTTCGAATTTGGTCCTTGCTAAGGTCCGTTTCTTGAACGATCAGACTTCTTGATGGGTCTGAGAAGAAGCCGAGTGCTACAGTGCAAGCACGCTGACCTATTGATATACATGCGAGAAAAAGATACAAAGTATACAAAAATTGACATTACAACGAAAAACAAGACGGACGTCTCGGGTTCCTTCAGACCCATCTGGCGACAAAAGTGCATACTACTCACCTGCAGAGAGCTGTCAAGGTGTAGGGGTCAATGCGATGGCAGCACAAGCCGCGGAGCAAGATCCCAAAGCGGCGTTACAAGCGAGTATAGCAGGTGGAGCAGCGGGGGCCGCTATTGTCCCGAAAGTAAAGCCGGCGGCCGCATAGCATGCTACCGCGACAGTGTTACAACCTGTACCATCAAGCGTGTGGGTAGACTGATGAAATCATGAGGTATGCAGTGTACCTGTCTGGCAGATGCCATAGGCAATAAGGCCTGCGGTGGCCTGGTGAGGGAGGAGGAAGAGGAGGGAGGCACCAGCGAGGGAAAGAGCTTTGAGTGGACGCATCTTGAGTGCAGGCTCAATAGATGTTTGGGAGTTCTTATATTGGTTTAGCTCATCCACTACCATTCTCACCCTTTGCGTTCCCCGTTGCTGAAGCGTGTGAGTGAGTTCTGCTATTGGTCTAATGAAGGCTATATGTAATGCACATTAAACGGAAAAGGCCTGTTTGTAAAGTTTGCGCAAGTGGGTCCGCACGGTCTTCTTGACATGTATTGGCAGTTGGCCGTTTGGAGAAGCCAATGGCAGTAACACGGCAGCCAACTTGCAGCATGTAAAACGCGTGAACAGGTCTAATAAGTGACCCAATCGATGATGCACAGTTACGACGCCAGGCCTAGGCCCTAAAATGAAGACAAGTGAAAAAGTGTTCCTAAACTACTTGGTTGTGGTGATAACTTCGAGCATCCCTTCATTATTGCCAGCTCTCGCTAGCCCAATCTGTTCCGTAACGCCCAACCCGGGTTGCGCACAACTAACCTCACCACCTATTGCAGTTGGAATATTCAGTTTACTGTACATGCACACGCGGAGCCCTCGCGTTTCACGTGAATAACCCCAACAATGAACACGAGGCGCAAAACCCTAACTGACAGACTACGGGAATTTGACCCATGCTCGAAATCTTTCGTCACCAAGCCTCAAGGACAATGGTCAAGGGCGGTGGAACTGCTACACCCAAGGCTCTAGAAGCAGGAAAAGGGGAAATAACTGCCCAAATATTGGGGCTCTGTGGAACCATAAGTCTGGGAATTCAGGAAACTGCACGCCAGCATTCATTGACAGAGCAGAATATGTGTGCAGTGAGTGGTGAAGAATAGGAGGGGAGGAGGTGACGCTGTCGCAAATGAACTAGACCAAGATTGATTTACATAGAGACATTATGAGTCACATGATTCGAGAGCAAGTACACGCATAAGCTTCAAGCTGGGTTGACGCCTGTAAGATAAGGGAAGCTGCGGAGGAGTAACTGCACTAACTTACAGGATTGACAACACCCAGCCTCATGCTGATTACGTGAGCAGTCTGTTGTATCGAAGAACTTTGGAGATAAATGCACATCCCCCTAAGCACCCTTGGTGGGAGACCTGCAGAGTCACCCTTCACTAGGGCGTCTGTCTTCCTGCAATCGGGAAGTTCACAAGGTGATATGGTCTTGTGTTCAATGTCTTCCAGTCAGGCGCGCTTTCTCATGATTTACTCCGAACGTTCGAGGATATCCAGTGACCTATTAGTATTTGAGACACATTAAGAGATACATCCGCTCATCTGAACTTACAAGTGAATAAGCATTACCTCCAGCTGTCCATCCCATCATGACAAGATGTGTCCTCTTCCTTCCGTAAAGATCGTTTGTCGACGGAGGCGCCCGGTACATTGTTACAAAGTCTGCCTAGCCCCCCTCGGCACTTATGCTTCTTCGCTGTTGTCGGTGATGTTCGCTTTCCGTTAAGGCCGCAGAAGCTTATAAAAACCAACGAGTAAGGCTCTCGCAGCCACAGGAATTCCGGAGGAGTGGGATGTTTCGAGAGCAATGATGAACGTCATACGTTTTGTAGTGCCGCACACAAAGAGTCTATTTTATCTGATGGAGCGGTCACAGATACCAGCAGCGCCGGTAAAACAAGGATCATAGCTTATAGGTCGGAGTACCAACTAGCTCTAAGGAGATACCTTAATGTGTTAACAAACTTGAATTTGCGCAGGTGCACTGCATCGGCACCCTTAAACCGAAAAGCCCGAGGTAGATGTCCACCCTTTCCTAGCACGGGCTATACACACTAACCGCAGTCGCGACCCACAAGAGACCGAACGACCTAAAGGGCTTCCATACACAAGACAAATCCAAGGGCTCAAGCACGTGACAATGCTAAGATCAACCGTTGATGAGCCAAGTCCGAGCTTCACGGAGCCAACTGAAAGGCTGGGATCGCAAGCTCAACTATTTGTAGACACCGACGAAAGCTAATGGCCTGAGTTAACTTTTGGGTAGTATGCAAGGGTCCTTTTCCCCGGTTTCGAGCCAATCGGTCGCAAATTTCGAGTTTCAGCCTGAGGGCGATTCCCAGTTCATTTAGTCGTGACGATGTGGTGAAAGAGTCACGGAATGACTTACATTGCTATGTGTGTCCGCCGCGGTTGTTCCGGGAGCGGTCGAGTATTTAAGTCCGAAGAACTGTAAGAGGAACTCGAGACACACACTATGAGCACTCGAATGTCGTCGCTGATTGACTCTTACACAATTTCGTGGATCGTGAAAACCCTACGCAGTGCGGTAGTCACTTATGTTGTTACCAAATCGTTGAAGTGGGTCTGGAAATCGGTTTTTGTCCGCTCAAGTCTGCGTGATATACCAGGACCTCCCCCACAGTCGTGGTTCAAAGGTACTTCTCTCCCTTCGTAGCAGGAACCTCTAGCCAAAGGTTTCCAGGTAATTTGGGCCAGCTCTTTAACCCAAAGGGTTTAGAGTTCCATCAGAACTTGGTCAATAGGTACGGTGGAATGGTGAAGGTCTACGGGTTTTTCGGGGTGAGTAATCGAGCGGCGAGCATCGGAATAGAGCTCATTATAATGCTGTGCGTTACCTCCAGGACGAACAGCTGTACATCTCCGATCCCAAGGCTCTCCAAAGCATTATCCTCAAAGACAAAGATGCATTCGAGGAGACGACAGTCTTTCTTGAGTAGGTGGTATCTATCCAGAACGGACACGTAACTGATGCTGCATCTTGCAGGACTAATAGGGTTATATTTGGACCTGGTTTGGTAGCCACAAAAGGAGATCAACATAGGCGGCAGCGGAAAATCACAATGCCTATCTTCGGGGTGCCACAGCTACGCCAGATCGTGCCGACCTTTTACGACATCGCAGAAAAAGTGAGCCATTTGATAGTTCTATTTCAGGTTAATAGTACTCACGGAACATGTCAGTTGGCCGACGTTCTGTCCAGAGAGATCCGAAATGGAATTCCGGACGGCGATAAGCGGCGAAGAATACTTGACATGTCGGAGTGGATGTCCCGCGTCGCGCTCGAATCGGTTGGGAGAACCGTTCTGGGGTATACCTTTGATCCCTTGGATTCGCCCCATAATAACCCATACACCTCCGCTGTAAAAGACTTAATGTAAGCTCATGTCTGTGTAATAGGTCACGAACTCACCTTCGGGCTGCGATAGTCCTACCATATTCACCCTCTCCCTGGTCCGCCAGTTCGCGCCCTTCCTTGTCCGCTTGGGTCCGCCGTGGTTCCGTCGTCGACTGGTGGAATGGATCCCCAACAACGCGGTACAAAGATTGAAGGAGATGTCAGATGTCATGCATGAAAAAGCGAAGGA
Source organism: Podaxis sp. C-F-101400 (assembly GCA_018524895.1). NCBI lineage: Eukaryota > Fungi > Basidiomycota > Agaricomycetes > Agaricales > Agaricaceae > Podaxis > Podaxis sp. C-F-101400. Next base: position 32,810 of record JAEUWR010000355.1, read on the forward strand.
GATCCTCGAACTGAAGCGGCAGGAGTTGAACCACAATCTACATGCTGGAGGGGAAGCACGTGAAGGGCGACTGAAGGATATCATTACGGCCCTCGGTTTGTACTTTGGAATTCAACGATACGGGTGGCTGACGGCAATCACCAGTGCAAGCAAACGACTCAGCTCCAGAGCATGAGAAACTAAGCGAAAACGAGCTCACCGGCCAAATGACGTAGGCACCCCTTGCTGATTCAAGAAAAAATTCGCCTCATAAATCTATAAGTGTCCTCATATTTGGCGCCCAAGATACAACGTCGTCGGCGTTGTCGCGAATTCTCTGGCAGCTTGCACTCAGACAGGACGTTCAGGAGAGAGTACGTAACGAGGTTCGGGAACGGCAGGAACAAGTGCATGCACAGTCGGGTGAAACCCGATTGAAGTACGAGGACATAATGGATCTGCCATGCCTCGACGCGGTGATCAAAGAAACTCTGAGATTGTAGGCTAATACGCATATCAGACTGGGTTAAGAGCTGAGGCCAACATACCAGGTACCCTCCTGTGCCTTTTGTGCGTCGCGTGTAAGTCATCTCGTCCGGGTCTGCTAGGTGTGAGACTGACATGCGTGGGCAGCGCAACAAAGGATTGCACCATTCCTTATATGAAGGGAGATGAGCTGTCTTATGTATCGGTTCCCTCTGGTACAATACTATTCGTCAGCATCGCGGGAAGCAATAGAGCGGAGTCAGTATGGGGTGACGACGCCAAAGAGTGGAGACCGGAAAGATGGCTCGAAAACGCAATTATCAGAGGTTCAAAGGAGAAGTTGCCAGGAGTATACTCTGGAATGTAAGTGAGGTCACCCCTAATGTAAAATGCTGAGGGCTTACTTGAAAATGACAGGATGTCATTTCTAGGGGGACAACGGTCCTGTGTGTAAGTCCGATTGTTGCCAACCCTTCACGCTTCGACTAACCAGAACCAGAGGTTACCGGTTTGCACAGGTGGAAATGAGTAAGTCGTATGTCACTACGTCCCCGATCCTGAACTAACGATAAGGCAGAAATCATTCTTTCTATCCTCTTGAGAAGATTCAGATTCAAGGTGACGAGAGATGAGATAGTATGGAACCTCTCACAAATAATTGCGCCCTCTGTAAGGGAATCAAGAAGATCGAGTGGAGGAGACATCGTTGAAGAAAGGAAGGGGCTACCACTGGCCGTCGAGGAGTTGTGATGTCAGGGAGTTGTGAGGTGTATTGTGTCAGGGAGCAGAATATAGGTAGCAAGAGCGTTGTAATACTGGATAATCCGGCAGACTTTGGGACTTGAGAATAAGTGAGTCAAGGGGAAAACGATGAAAAACGTCCGATACAGGAAAAGAATGAAATGATCTATATATAACACGCAGTAGCGCGCATATGTCACAAACGCGTTGTCACGTCACAGGAAACCTGTGATGACCGAGTCAATCCTTGACTTCGACTACGATGGCGGCGGTGAAATACCCAAAGATCATCGGTGCGCTTTATGGCCATATCTTGTAGATAAAAGCACTTATACTACACTTAGGATACGAACTTGTGGAACAAATTGGTGGCGGAGGATTCTCCAGGTGACAAACAACTCGTTCCCTTCCGCGTCATGCTGCTCATGTGGATTTGGTATCAATAGTGTCTTCCGTGCTGTCAACTTCACAGATCATCATGTTGCCGCTTGCAAGGTCATTGCTCTGACACCGAGTACTACCGATAAACAACGAAAATCTGTTGACAAAGAAATGCGGGTTCACGCTGCATTGAAACACACTAACGTGCTAGAGTTCCTCAATGCAGTCGTCGTGGAACTCAAGCACGCCCATTTGTATTTTCCCGGCATATACATGTTAATAGAACTCGCCGCTGGCGGCGACCTGTTTGATAAGATCGGTGAGATATCTGCGTATCGATCGCAAGAGTCAGACCAATACTTACGGAGTGTACAGCTCCGGATATAGGAGTCGGTGACGAAGTCGCTCATTTTTACTTCGGACAGCTATTGGCAGGCATGGTGAGCTTATCTCTGCGCTATACTTACAGTTTACCCATGGTGAACAGGAATACATTCACAGCCAAGGTATCTGTCATCGCGACCTGAAACCCGAGAATCTTCTGCTTGATGCCGCCGGGACACTAAAGATATCGGACTTTGGGCTTGCGGCAGTCTACAAGCTCGTAGAAACTGGCAAGACGAGAAGCCTGACCGAACGATGCGGAAGCCTGCCATATGTGGCACCTGAGGTGTGTCCATTGATTCTTCCCCTCCAATTCTCACTTATCGTCACCAGCTGAACAGCGACAACCCGTACCAAGCAGAACCCGTAGATGTCTGGGGTACCGGCGTTATCTTGTTCACCCTCCTGCTTGGAAGTGAGTCCAATTTCGTTGTTAACAACGGGGACTAGAGCCGCGATCCACTAGATACCCCCTGGGACGAACCCACCGCACATAGTCCAGAATTCTGCCGATACGTTTCAGGTGCTATCTTCACTGAACAACCCTGGTGTAGATTGAGCAGTAGCGCTCTCTGTGAGTTCGTAAATCTGAACAAGGAACGTGGGAGTCCTCAATAAGCCTTGCAGCACTTATTCGCGGAATGTTGACTGTCGACCCTAACAAACGTATGACATTAAATGACGTCCAAGCCCATCCTTGGGTTATGAGGTATGCAGAACATGCCGTCCTCCCCGTATAATCTCTTTAATCTCCTGGCCAGGCCAAGTCAGCTTGCGTCTCAAAGTGTGGTCACTCTGGCCGATAAGCTAACCGAATCCTTGCGCAAGGTCGGAGATCTCGAGTTAGCTAATCCTGATCTCCACCGGTAAGTTTCTAATTTCTTCCATTTTATTGTGTTTGACAGTCCCGACAGCAATCTTGATGAGGACGGAGATGAAATAATGGCGTCCGAAGGATACCGTTCACAGTTCACTCAATCCCTCATGCTCTTCGTACGCCCGTTCCTCCGGTTCCTCGGATGTTGCTTGACAATTTTTGTAGTCACAAACGCAATCGGGAAATCGATATAACCCGCATCTAACACGATTCTATGCATCTATTGGCCCATCACTCCTCTTCAACATGATTCTAGAGACCTTAGTTGGGTTTAACGTCCATTGCAAAGTTGCATCAGAACAGAACAGCGAGCCATACAGATTACGTATTGGCGGCCATGACAAACGTCGAGTGGCGTTTAAAGGGTGGGTTCTTGTTGAGAAGTTTACTTACAGAGATCGTGAAGTCGATGGAAGCTTTGTCGTAATGAAGAGAGACGAAGTAGGTGAACTTCCAAGGCGTTTAGTTTTCCCGAAAAGCTGAATTTCTTGGCTCAGGGGAGCCCGATTTCTTGGAGACAGTTGTGGAAAGCGCTAATTGAATCTGAGACCGTTGGTCCGCACGTCCTACGAAAATGATCATCTAAGTGGATATCGTGCACCAGTCGACATGTATTCTTAGCGGACAGGAGATAGACTTGTACTGGGCATCCTAAGATGTACTTCTTTCCGGCAAGATATCCGTTGACCCCACAATCGCTCTAGCGACTACAGAGGATGAATTAATTGCCAGCCACTTAATGCGGCGGCGCTACGGAATGAGGCTTCCATCGTCCATCAAATTCATAAGCCACTTGTAAATTATGCGCAGATAAGCCATGGCTAAGCGAAGCTCCATAGGCATTCCAGAATCATCCCGCCATTGACTAAGCCTAGTTCAGGACCTGGGTGGCTAGCTGGCTGGCCTGAGACAAAATCTATCACCCAACTTTCGGAGACAATCCGAACATTCGGTTGGGCTGGTACTGCTCCCGGTGAAAGCAGAAATCCTAACTACCATCCCAAAGTTCTATTCTCATGAAAACGAAAGTCGGCCAAAAAAAAATTCCGTAGTCTCACTGGATGCACACGCTTTGCATGGTCTTTGAGAGTACCAAAGAAACCATTTTTCTGATAAGAACCCAACAGTCCATTTGGGGTACTAGAATCTCTAGACTGTTGATTACAAAAACGACGTCGAAGCTTCGGAACATAGATTCAAAAATAGGAAAGTCGATAGCCGAGAGAATAACCCCTCAAATTGAGCGCTAAATTTAAAATGTTAGATCTGGTGATTCATGCGGAACTTATTGCACTTCACCTTGACGGAGGCCCATTTGGTGATGACTTCTTTCAGACGTCTGTGCAAGGCCCCGGCACATGTCTGACATGTCATGTGGGCGGTTAACGACCCAAACAGCGACTGTAGCCTATAGACAGACAGGTCTAGGATTATCGCTTCAATGGCGAACACCCAAGGAATAGAAATAACCGGCACGTACCAGGACGTGCGTCCCATGCCAAGTAGGATGAGACAAGAGCCCAGGCTCTCGACAAGCTCGTTTGTTCTTCAAACCCACATTCGGGAGTAGGAGGGTGAGGATAAGGTGCCTGTAAGAGCATTCCTTTCAAGGCATTGACCCGATTCAAATGCAAATGCATCAGGCGTAGAAGATATCTCGGCCCCATGAATTCCGCTATGTCTGCCTTAATCTGCGAGAGATCAAAGGAAAGGAGATGAGTCGAGGCGCCAACGGCTAGCTCATAGAGATCATGGTGGGCGGCCAGGGCATAGAGTCGAATTGTGGTCAGCGGCGCTGTTGCCAACAAAAGATCGTAAACTGGACTTCCGGGGACGATATGCATCTTGGGTACGATATCATACTTTGGCATACAGTTTACGGCATCCTGAAGGACTTCAAATGAAGGGGAGTATATTGCGGGAGATAGCCCATAGAGCACGTGAAGAACGACGTTAAGGACCTGAGAAGATTCCGGGATAGTGATAACAGGGGAGCCCGGAGCACTACCTTTGGTGATTTGTGGAAGATAAGCGCTGAATGCGTTGCCAGATGCGCGGCAGATGATCCGAGAGTGGACGTAGAAGAGAACAGAATCCGACGATGAAAAGATGAGGTCAGTCTTGCTCATATGCCATCCAGGGAAGAAGGTAGAGGAGACAGCTACGATCTCCTCAGGCTCTTCGGTTGTCGCATTGATTCTGTCTTCTTGAGTGACATGCGGGTCATTTTGTAACTGAATCAAAGGATTCTGTTTCGGGCGATGTTCCAATAAGTCAATACAATTCAATCAAATCTTAGAAGGTTTCCCTACCATTAACGGAAGATCAGCATGTCTTGTTGGCGAAGGGATAAATTGCGTGTTGTCCCAGTCGATGCTGGCCAATCCCTGTTGCGCAGGTACCGTGGTCGTAGTATTTGGGAGCGGTCCTACAGGCTCGGGGACAGGCGGCGAAGAGAAGTCCCATTGTATCCACTGAGAATCGTTGTAAGTGTTCTGCCAGTCCATGGTAATTCCAACTCGGGACCGCAAGAGAGAATTTTGATCTGAAGCACAGAGTTGAGTAGGTATAAGTAGGACATATTAGTAGCGACGGAAACACTGCATCAATTCACCTTTTAGTTGAGTAGAACGGGTGAGTTTGGATGTTACTACTGCTGTTCTGTAACCTGGACGCGTCGTGGATCAGCATTAGGCAAGCATTGTCTGGATCGGATTTTATATACAGCCGTTCATGTAAATGTAAAAACGGAGTCTCCAACTAGGATAACTTCTACTTTGGGTGCCGTTACTCTTTAGGGTACTCAGCTAGAAGGTCCAATGAGGGTTAGTCCCAGAGTTAACCGTGTATGAGACTAACTCGTGGAGACTACAAGGATCGGAATTGCGTACATCTTTCCGTGCTAGGCGCTCGATACAAATGTGATGGCTTATGATGTTTTTTTGACGTCAATGACCGAGAAGAAAAGCTTTGGTGGGTGCGCAGAGCCGACGTCTCGTCTTTTCTGTGAGAACAACACGTTCGATGTAGATAGATTCTGTGACTCTACAGAAAGGCGGAAGGCTTTACGCACAGAAGTGTTCACCGGTAGTTCGAGTCTATCGGTACGAGGTATCTTGCTTGACTTGTTAACGGACTACCCCACCAATTTGGCGCAGATAGACGAAGCATGCCGATCTGGAAAATCTGGGGGAGATTGATATCCCTTTAGTGAAATAGACATATTTCTTCGGCTTCTCGTTGGAGCTTCCTCGAAGAAACAGGGAATGCTATTTTTGATCTATGGTTTATATAACAGCCGATCACTCAAGGACCGTTCAATCTTGGACAGGTGGGGGAAAATGGACATCGAATTGTGTACTCAAAATGAATCCTAACGAGGGGGTGCGATCCATAATGGCCTGCAAGGGTTTGAACGGAGCTAAAGTGCCAGAATCGGAATCATCAAAAAGGGCCTGACGAATTAGTTTATTCCCAAACTGAAGCCCGCCGAAGTCCGTGGCAACGCTTCACGAAGCGGTCTTGGGCTGCGAACATGTAGTGGAGGGGTGCAACTACAACCAAACTATGGGCGAACGAAAACATCCACGAAAAGGTTAAAGAACCTTACTCCACAAGCGTTACGTTACGATCATCAGGTTAAAAAAATGGTCGGCATTCGCACGTCATAAAGAGCCAGCGAAGTCTGGGTGCTATCTGCGGGGCTTTCTGTTTTCCCGTCGAAAGATTTTATATAGAACAGGCGGTCAGGAAGATCGGAAAGGTCTTGAAGGCAGATATCAGATTTGCAGTTGATGAGTTTCCGATTATCCCTCGAACGTCCTTGAGCCAAAGTAACACCGCGCCGCCATCGTCCAGCAGGTTGTTGTAAGATGGTCATGCACCCAACATGGCGTGACGTCATACCACCAAGCTCCATGAATTCACCACATTCGCGGAGCTGGTTAAAAGGTTGGAGAAATCCTTAATAGACTGTTCACTTGCAGCCAAGAGGACGAACTTTGACAATACCCATGAGCGATCCAGACGGTTATTCGGCATACGGGGCACCCAGTGAGCCCAGATCCCATAGACCAGGTTCAACCGTAGGAAATAAAATCAAGTACGTCTCATACACTGTTGAAAAAAAAAGTTCGGACTAAGTTTTCAACGCGCTCGAACATCTAGAGGAGCCGTGAAAGTGATTCACGGTTTGTCCGCCTTCCCTGAGATCGAACCTGCATAAAACCTTATCTTTGTCTTCTCAGGATTCGGAGAAGGAATCCGAGGTGTAGCGATGAGCGTGGTGGACAACATTTTCAGCAGCAAAGCCGGTGGGGCGGCGGCAAACGAAGAAATTGCTCGCAGAGGCCGCATGGAAGTTGAGCGCGGGATGGCTGATTTGAGGGGAACCAGACCTGGGATTTCATCCACTGCATCGAACCAACAGAGCAGCGATTTCCGCCAGGCCAGCCAACGTGTCCCTGATATCCCAGGTGTGTATACTGTGGGCTTCCCTACTTGCATACTTGGCGTCGATTCTGATCCACCCGATGCAGACACGTATCAGCAGAACAATGAACCTCAGCCTGCGGAGCGGTATTCGGCAAGCCATACAGTTCCACAACGGAACTTTCCGTAAAGGGGACAATGAGCACGGAGTTGATGCTACGTCAAATCAGGGTCACCTCATCCCTGTTGATTGTACAAGTTTCTGGCTTTGTTGTTGAATATGTATGCTGATTGAGAGACAAACGATTCCCTACTCTTGTAAAAATAGTGTACACAATATGTAAGCGGTCCTTGTTCGACAGAAACTGACAACAATCATTGTTGCAATGACGTGTAAAACTCGCGACTGTGACAATGGTCACTTTCCGGGTTTATCAACTGATGGGAAACGATACCAACCATTAGAGGCATAATTACAATGAATTAAATGAGCATGTAGATTATCTCGCTTTGACGGGGCCCGTGCCACGCGACTGACCAATAGTTCCCGAAATGCTTCACCCTCCTGAGCTAGTCCAGCTATGTCTTCGGGGAGCGTAACTCCCGCAAACCCTCGATTACATCCTTGATGTTCGACCGATTCCACACCCCCAGCCATCGTTGCTTGGGCTCATAACGAATAATACACGCCTCCCCGGCATACAGAACCGTGATATCCCTCGTAACCCTTTCCCTCTCCTCCTCCCATTTCTCCACGTGCGCAACTGAGAAATCAGCACCACTACGAGGGGCGTAGCTCCGAAAGGGGGCCTCAGGTGTAGCACCCCGTGAGCCCCCCTTCGAAGAGTTTGTTTGTGAGGCAGGATGAGAATGATTGGAAGTGCTTGTGTGGCATGAACTACTTGAAGGTGTGTCCACGATGGAACTGAAAGGCATGTCGGGATGTGTAGCTGCTGTGGGAGTGTGGACGCTGTCGTTGTCGTCGTGATGGCTGGGTGTTGATGATGTGCGTGGTATAGCGGGTTCTGAAGAAGGGATAGCGTTGAGATTGAGGTGAGGTGAAGGAACTCTTTCAAAAGTCAAGGGCGACAATGGTGAAGTAGCTTCGTCCTGGGTGCATCCAGCCTCTGTTGGGGTATTAGAACTTTGCGCAGAGCATCGACGGTTGTTATCGTCACCATCAACATGGAAAGATGAGCTTAGAGGCTTCGAGGGAGCGGAAGAGGGTGAGGACAACATGCTGGTAGAAGAAACACTTGCTCGGCGGCTGATTCGGTTCAATGACTTGCGCTTTTCAGCCAATGTTCGCGAATCAAGTGACATGTCATCCTGGGTGATTGTGGGAAAGGGTCGTATCCGGCTTTTCAAAAATTCAGCGCTGCGTATTACTGCTGATGGCACGCCGTCACAAAGGAACGCGGTATGCTTTAAATTAGCCTCATCCCGTTGTGATGGTAAGGGTTCCGAGATACTAGGTGATCCCGGCCGGAATATCCCAGACCTTAGTGTGTTGGGTGTGGGTGGCATTGAATCCTCGTGCGCAAGCATGATCATCGTCGAGGCTGCGGAGAGTGGAAGTGAGCTCGATGTGGGTGTACGGCCCCCATCGGAACTCGGCAGTTCATTCGGAATGAGGTAAGAGCTACGAGGGCTGGCGGTATTGAATTGTAATGCACCGAGCGCAAATGTATCATTAGATAACCCTGGGCGCAGCCCAACGGCGGGCGGGCCCAATAGAAGCGGGGATTGCGGCCGAGACGAAGAAATGGGTGATTGGGTCTCGCCACAGTCAGCAGTCTTAGGCCGTCCTATGCTTTTGAATTTAGGCATTTTGAGCTTGAGAGAAATTGAAGATGAAGAATTTCGTGGTTCTTCCTTGGGATCCGGTGCTTCTAGCGCGTGTCTCTTTGGTAAGGTAAGGGCCCCACTAGCACCGGCCAGCGGAATCGTACGTGGTTCCTGGCTACCAAAACTTCCGCGGATACTCCCCGGCCTAGGCGACGCCATCGGATCAGTTTGACCCGTCTTGGAACTGAATCTATCCCGACCACCAGGATTCCGTTGGGTGCCCAGCAAGGACGTCACAGAGAAATGGGATTTATGGGTTCTGCCAACCGTTGCACTAGCTTGGGGAGTCTCCTGAAGAAAAGAGTCAACGGAGTCTGGTCGTTTCAAGTCCGAATTCCCTACACACATACCTGCCGTCTCTGCTCATATGAGGAATGGGTTAAGGCAGTTCCGCTATAAGTACTCTTCTTCTCGTAGTCTGAACACACACCAGTTAAGCGAATAATAGTCGGTCACATGCGAAAGAAGATACGTGCGGTAGCTAGCCGGCAGCGTGACTGTTGAGCTCGCGGGGTCCATGCGGGAAATCGTGCTAGTTGTTGGAGGCGGGATAGGAATACTGTTCGACGAGAGTGCTGGGGGAGATATGGTAGAAGCTGGCGGGGTGAGGTGCTGTGGCCGCCTTTGTGGGAATTGTTGTAGCACTGCACCAAGCCCGTCGTCCATGGTCAAGGAAGGTGGCAAGAAACTGCATGCCAATGTGAAACGATGGGGAGGGTGCAACTTTCCCTTCGTATCGTGATGGTGGGAAGGGGGGAAAGATATAGACCTGACTCATGCCCAGCAACTTGCCGTCTGATGGTGTTTACAGGCCCGGTCTTTTCTAAGTATCTGACGGCATACAGCAGAGCATATGATGATGATGCCAACAGTAGACTTCGTCGGGTGTGAGATAGGCTTTGTTGAATGTGAGAGCTCTTTCACAATAAGGAAAAACTTGGGCTAATTACGCTCCCAGAGATGTTTTCAGGGTTATTCCGCGTTTGCGACTCAAGCTCTCCATATAAAGATTTCTTAAGGAAGGCTATGTTGGGATACCATCATCAAGATCAAGAGATAACACAGTGATGCAAAATTGTTCTTGGTATCAATGGGAGAGCAAATTTGATTTCGTGATATGTATGGCTGGTGTTGCTCCACAAGGGAAAACCTGGGAAAACCCGTCATTTCGGTTTCTGTTTAGGGATCCAGGGGTAGCGACGATCATGCAGCCCCTTCTGCACCAATTTATCGACTTCGATCCACCGCAGGAGGGCTTACCAAGCCGTCCACAATTAACCCGCCATGGGAATCTACAAGGGCATGCAATAGAAAACATAATGCACGCGAGGGGCCATGGCTACACTTCGGAATGAGGACGCATGCGACTCCCGAGGGATCAGTTCGCGATGGCACCACCCGTTCTTTTGTACGTTCGTGTTGCGTTCCCAGCTGAAACATACATTAAAGTAGTCTTGGACATCACATGCTAGCGATTATCATTAAGTATATACCATATAAAAACGGCCCTCTAGTCGGATCCCTATCACCGTCAGCACTCCAAGATTAATAGCTCGCAACCTCGCATCTAGGTCCGTCGTATCAAATCAACGCATCATGTCTCCGCACGCCCCCTTAGGGTTTTATAAAACCGCCCATATTCAGTCTAGAAGTGTCGAGGACACAATACTCAATGATGGCTGGGCTTGATTTTCTGTCCGTCAGCCAACAGGACGGGTTCATCCTTGGGAGCTTCGCCCATCGCGTCCCGCAGAGCTTTTGAGCTGAGCAGCTTAGCATATCGAGGTTGCACAAAAGTGGCACTATATACCATCAGACTCGATTAAATCTGAAGAAAAGGAAGTACGTACTTTGCCTCAACTAAGAGAGTGCCCTCAAGATCTTCAACCCGTCCCCTTACCATAGTCTTGCGACCTTTGGCTTCAACCAGCGAAGTCCTAATCACGATGAACTGGGCAGGGTATAAGACCACATTATGCCCGATACGATGATCGAATCTTACCTGGTCCGCCCGAGTGGGGGCGCGATAATTTAGCGATAGGCTAGCAGTCACGCCGACTTTGTCAGGCAGATTGATTATTGCCTAACCGAATGGGTGCATCCGATGTCAAATACACCTACGCCAGAGAAAAATTATTAACTCACCGTCCTAGCTAGTGTCTCGTCCAGCAAAGTCGCCAGAAGTCCTCCGTGCACGATTCCATCATGCCCACATAATCCCCGACCAACATGAATGAACACAATACTCTGGCTTTCATCCTTCTTTGCTCGAATGAGGGGTATACAAGCAAGCTTTCCAGGTCCCCGTAGCGCTCCAGCGGTCAAGTTGTTGACACGTCGCTCTTCTGGAAAGTTCTGATACGGACGTGCCTCATACCAATCATTTGCGTCCGGAGCTTCCCGTAAGCGCTGTAGCTCCGGAAGGTTTTGGAGCTTCTCTTCGAGAGCTTCTGCGTAGGCTATTGATTCCGCAGAGTTGGGATCTGCAGGCGGACCTGGTGCTGGACGAGGGAATAAGATGGATATGGTCGTAGGTGGGTATATTGCGCCGATGGTATAAGCGCCCAGGGAAAGGGCCGCCGCCGCTGAGAATGTGGCAAGAGGATGAAAGGTTCGTGGCCGTGGGCCGGTTCTTGCTGTTGTATTTGAAGAAAAACGGAGATTATTTCTGGGTGAAAACGAGGTTCTGGTTCGAGATGCGACGCGTGAGAGGAGAGCGGTCGACATTCTTCAATTTCTCCGCCTGGGATATGAAGTCAGTGCGCACACCGCAAGAGGAATAAGTTGCTGCTCACCCGTAGCGGATTATATGGTGAACGGGAAAGGTTGTGAGGCGACGTTAGGTTCATGCCACGCTACGAAACTCCGGACCGGCTAAATCCGGCCATCAATACCCGGCAATGTTGCGGTGGCGCTTAACCCACACTAGTAATATTCACTATAAATGACGTCCTATGATCTGTTCAACTACGGTCCCATAAACTGCCCCCCCCCCACGTCACCCGTGGATCTGACTATCTGAAAATACAGTTCGCCTTTTCACACTCCAAACTGCAAACGCCCAATCCACCGTAGTAGCAGTGCCTATGATCGCCGCAGACCGCATGAAGGATGAACTCCAGGCTACCGATTCCAGAGGGCCAAATGTCATTGCATAGAGGCTGAACGTGATACAAATCCCGAGCGTTGGGTCAGGTCCTGATGCCAATGCCTAGAAGGGGAATTAGGACTGACCGCGACTCGACATAGACGGACGACACTTACAACGCCAAGGAACACAAGGAAAGCCAATATTTGTTGATGGAGGGTTGGAGCAGAGATGTCAATCTGTCATTCATAATACATCAGCGAGTGCCGAGTGAAACCCAGAAATTGAGATTATCATACCTCAAAAGCCCCCCACGTCTTCCAGAGGTACAGAATACCAAGCCCCAGCCTAGTTTTGGCAATGAAATGCGACAGTCTGTTTCGCTTTGGGAGCGTCTCTGTTTCCAGCACTTGCGGTTGCAGTATAGCGAAGATGCTATACAGCTGTGCAACGATCATGACAAAAACGGTGAGGCGACACAAGGCGTAATTTCCGCTCAAAAACGCAAGAGGGAACAGCGCTAAGTAACGTATTGTGTAAGTGTTCATGAACAGCTTTCGTAAGGACTCACACAAGGAAACATTTCCCAGCGTGTAGAGAGCAGCAAATTCCTCTCCAGCTTCTATTTCCTGTCTTCGCCTATTTCCTGTTGTCTGGGGGAGCGGCATGTTGCTGCCATCTACCCTGGGATGGTTGACATTCGAGATCACGGCGTCTATTTCAACAGCGTCTACCACTCGGATGTTCGAATCCCTTTTGGGTCGATGGCCATATTGTGGGCCCTTGATAAGCCACGTCCATTGTATCAAGGTATGGATCGTGAAGAGAACCAGGAGGGCCATTGGATGAGGGGCATACACAGCATGGTCATGATATGATCGACGTTCAGTGAGATCACGAAATAAGAAGTAACCTTGCAACAGCGAACTCGTAATGAAGGTTCCAACCTGCCATAAGCGGGTGCGATTGACCTTGGACTCAAACAGTGACCGCTCCATGCTAGCGCCCAAGCGCTTAAGGTTTGGGTCGTAGTAATGTTCGTAGAGGGGGAGCGGGATGGGTGAATAGCAAGAGGGAAACGTGGTCGCCTAGAGTTGTGCATGCTTGTCAATTATAATGATGGCGCTCAAAGGCGTCTAACAATCAGTCATTCACGCTTCGTCCCTGACCTTGCGTGCGGGCCTTCCCGATCAAAAATGTAATGTCATGCACTTGTCCGAAGGCGCCAGTGATCCGATGTACCACACTTCCAGGAAAACAACTGGGCGCAGTTCATGACAGAACTGTACAACTCAAACATCTACGCATCCATTCACCCTCTCCTCCTACACACCCATCTCTTCAGTACCTGGTTGGAACTCATCAGCTTGAAGGCCTGACAAACTATCCTTGAGGGCAGCCAACGTTACTCAAAACAACCAATCCTCCCGCAACGATCTGCTGGACCCTCTCTTTTGATCACTGGGGTTCTCTTCCTTGCTCTGCAAAGTCACGGACATAGGATTCCTGGGTCTGTCAGCCCTCGAAGCCCATTCAGCTCCCGAGGCTCGACTCCTCGAGGCAAATTTCTTCTGTCCTTGGTAGCTAGCTGGCTTCCACGAGTACATTAAAGCCAAGGAATTGCGCCATTGACTACAATAGTTTACGGGCCCCGCCAAAACACAACTGGAGGAAAGTATAGCAAAAATGTGATTATCGAGGGGCCGTGGAACTTACGGCTCGCGACATGAATTGGAGTTTAAATTGTCCGAGGATGTGCGTGTAGACGTCACAGTAGGTGCTTGGCCCCGCACTAGGTTATCAAATTTTGTCCGGATGGGACTGTCCTTGAGGGATCACATTGTTTAATATGTCGAGGTGATAGTGGGGCCGATTCCACGCGGTCTTAGTGAACAGTTACTCCAGAATTTGGAGGAATGAATGTTCAAACGTCCGCCCGAGACCCACCCACTTCCATTGTGTAAGGTGAGAGCATCCTTCTTGAGACCCTTCAAATGGGTCAGAAGATCCACAAAAATGCAATGTAAACACCTGGAGAGCCTTATAAAAGGCACAGCGTCAATTGTCACATTGTTCAACAAGATTAAACTCGACTTACGCAGCAGTATACCCTCCTTTTCTATATCACCAGAGCAAGGAGGCGTACTTTGTGGATAAGAGAGTAAACAATGCCGAGCTTGTGAGTGGCTTCCTTTACTGCTTGGCGAACAGTCTCCTGATGCACTTGGACATGCTGGCTCACATCTGACTGCTGCACTTCAGCTTCAGAATGATCAATAGTTACTTGCAATGTCGAGTTCTTCCTGTTAGTCGATGACCTCCGGGCAGTGAGCTCGAAGGGGAGGCTATGATACCCTTGAGCCTCGGGATTATACATCACTCTTCTGGTGTGATACTCTATTGTGACTCAACCATCACTTGGGGGCCTAGCTGTCTTGGAAGGAAGTCACTGCAGAGATAGATCCAGAGGCTGAAGTGAATGCTACAAGAAGATGTAGAAGAAGTACAGACAAGGGGTAGTGATGCAAACTCGAAGGCTGGACCTCATATCGTCTCACCCTTCAGGTTTCAGAATGTCCAATTACTTTACATCAGCTTCAAAAGGTCCAATCTCCCTGCAAAGTCGAGTTTCTCTGGGTTCTGGTATCCCTTCGAGCATTCTTTCCAGAAGAATTGCCTCCTGCGGCTGGGTGTGAGCCTGGGGTCACACTTGATGTAGGGATGTAACTCTGTGGTCTCAGGCCACCATTCCTCTTTGATGCTGCACTCCTTGATGCAAAGTCCACCTGGTTCTTGCTTGTACATGGCCTCCAAAAAAAGGAAATTTTGATCGCTACTGCATTGATGTATTCTCCGATCCCAGAATCTGAGATCTCCTTGAGCCATGGTGGCATTTTGTGTCTTCTATGCCTCCTTGTGTCAGTTGTCACTGGAACTTGTTGCACAAGGATACAATGTTGTACAGTTGCCTGGATCTTTGTCAGGGTTTTGAGTGATGGAAAGTCATCGTATATGCCAGTATTGGCGTCGAGAAGCCCGGATTGGATCTGGGATACCTCGTGACTAAAAGACTGGAGATGGAATTGTGTTTTATCCCAGGCAGATTGGGTAAATGTTGCCTGGATAGCTTCGAAGTGCGAAAGTAGCGGCCGCCATGATCTGAGTTCTGATGCAGTGGGAGGGGTACAAGTCCACCTGGATGACTTGATGAGGTCTGCAGCGAGGTAGTCCATGTGGGAAATTAAATTGGATAAGAAGCAATTTTTGCAACGGAGAGAGCCTATGACATAGTTATTATGAGCCAACAATATGCGAGTCAACAAGGTGATTTGCTACCTGGCGTGTACTTAGCCCTGGTATATTTAACTAGAGGTACACATTTTCCAGAACAACTCCCCAGCAACTTCGAGACTGATCATTGAGAAGATGGCTTCCAGAAACGAAATGAAGTCAAGTACCTGGTAAGCCCGCTGGCGCAGTCCAACCAATTGCTTCTCCGCATGTTCAAATGCGTGGTTGATGATGGCATATCGATTCAAAATCAGTTGAATCAGCTCGGTGAAGTTATTGATGAATGGAATTGCATCGGCGGTCCGAATACTGTGAAGGCGGAACTCTATTTCGATGAACGAAGCGAGTGCACCATACAGGGGATCCAATATCCCAGCATATGAAAGGGCCAGTCTCTTAATCACAATGTCGGATTCTCTGTGTGTCGTTTTAGTGCCAGTGTAGGTCTGTGTTGAAGATGGAACCCATGTAAACCCACATCTTCAGTTGGACATGAAGGAGATGAGAGATAGCCAAGAGGGCATCCTTGTTGAAGAGTACCTCAAGACCACTGGGATGCAACCGACACTCCTCAAGATGCCCTAGAAGTACATGAATTCCGCGCTGAGATTTTTGGGAGATTGGGGCCATTTTTTGGCTCCGAATTCCCTTCAGAATTCTCGTAGAAGCTGAACCGCTGCAGTAGCGACTCCAAAAGGCTCCTGTGTAAAAAGCAATCTATATGAAAGTGGGGGAAATGACGTTAGAATAAGAGTGAAGGCAAACTGACTCTATGCATACGTGTATAACATGCTCTCGGCAGGTATTCACAATATTGTTGAGGACTGTGACAGAGCATTTGCGCCTCAGGGAGCGCGTGTTAAACGAGTGCCACCAGGTTCGTAACTGAGAAAGATAATCTTTGATTGGCCATACACGTCTTTCATCCAGTGAGGCGTAATATGAAGCGGCCAACTCTGGAGGAGGTTGTGAGAAGGTTCCCAGTGTCAGCGACGAGGCTACCCTGTCAGAAGTTCTACGTACCGAGCTCGTTATAGCCATTCCGTGTAACTATGGCAAGCCGCGCGACCGATATTGGGAATTGGACGCATTGTTTCTCAACCTAATGGTACCGGATATGTGAACAAGCCCGGCTTGAAATGATTTAAACGATACTTTCCTCCAAGTCTGCATTACGAAATTCCTGGAATCTAGCAATCGCAGTATCAATTGTTCCCAGGATACATTGAATATGGTGATCAATGTCATTGGCACGAAGACCCCCGTCGTTCTTGAGGGCATAGAAGAACTTTCTCGTTTCGCGCGCAAGACAAATCGATGCGTCGGAGAGATTTTTACACTTCGTTAGGAACTCCTCAAGTGCCCGCATGAACCGTGCGATATGCACGTCGCGAATTTGACTCGGAAAGTATTTCTCGATATCGGGTGCGTAACTAGATGGAATCAGCATGTGGTATGAGGCTTCCAAAAGATAATCACGTACTTGGACGTTTCTTTTCGCAAAAGTGATTCAATAGCAATGGTGTACTTGGTCATGATCTTGGTGAACTTGGAGAGGAGATCCATGTGGCGTCCGATTACTGCAAGACAGGTTTGAAGTATGACACAAGAGCGTAGTCCAGTAGCAGATGGAGTGTCGAAGCAACCAGTTAGACCCTTTTAACGTTGTAAACTGAAGGTCGAGCAAAGTAATACTGGGAGTGATTGTTCTACGTGTATCCGGTGAATGCGTACACGTGTATACTCTTCGATCCTGGTTTCCCCTGTACCCACACTATTAAAAGAACATGCTGGGACGCAACTTCTATTATAATAATGGAGCCTTCTAGCACAAACACATGTTCTGTGACTCACCGCGCATTAAAGGGCTGTGATACGTCGCATCCAAAAAAAGTCTAGAGTGAATGAGGGTCTAGACTTGTGCTAGATTCAACGGAGAAGACGGCATGGGAAGGGCTGTGGGCGATGCTATGAAGGCAAGTCGTTGCAGTGAACATGCGCAAGCGCGTGGATCATTGTGGGATGGACAAAGATGAGATGACGCATTCCCAGATTACGATCGGGGTGCTTCTAGAATCAACCTCATATCATTCCCAGAGGCAATCCGACCCAGTGGAGAACCAATCTTAGTGGACGGACGATCTTGGAAAGTGTGGCCAAAGACGATTGTAAGATTTGTTGAGTTAGAGTATCGACCAATCTCTCAATGGTAACGGTAGTCATTAGTTGCAATTCTATCTGGATATATTCTGGAACAACAACATTTATTACTCACCGCGTATCTGCGTAGGCGCAGGAGGGCGTTATAAGAAATACAACCTCCCTCGGTCACGTTGAATGGTCGAGAACCCAGTGCATGAACTTGCCTTGTGTGACTAGCCGTCTTATGATTGGTGAACAATGACATATACGGGGGACGCCACACAGTAGCGGTTTATGGAGTAACAACTAAATGCTATGGTATGGAGATGAACATCCATCGACGAGTAGTGACGAGCGAACATGAATAACTGTGGGAAGCATGAGCATGGATAGGAGAACGAGTAAGGCCCAACGGGCGCCATGCGCACCTTGTCTGGATCATGCCTTCTGAGGTCGATGTTCAGATGACAACAGATTCGCAACAACCGCAGTGCTTTCTTGTGCCCGCTTCAACTTCTCGAAATAAACCTGTACACCCTTTCCCGCTTGTTCCGTTAGCTGGGCTTCAGTAGGAACCTCAGTTTGTCCAGTTGTGTCAGTTTCCAGAAGCGGCAGTGCGCCAATGCCGCTTTGGCGCATGAGATCAGCGATAATGACCAGAGCATGTTTCGCAGACTCTATGTCCTCTGTGATTCACCGTCATTGTGGTCCGAGGACTACTGTGTATGTAAAATAGGTGTGACCTTGTGTCTGAGAGGGATTGCTGCCGACATGGTATGCATTCTTGCTATGTGAACCCCGTTGTTAGAGGATGTCATAGAAGGAGCTGACGCGTTGGACATACATCCCAGCAAGAGCTCTCCGCGAGTGAGCACGCAGCCTATTTACTTGCTCTTGAATAACTTGGAGGTTCTGCTTGAATATTTCTGGAGAGTTTGGGTCAGTGCCCTGGTCCGCGTGGAAGTTGTACCGGAAGTTCATGTTTTGGGAGAACATGATTGTAGCCCTAGGCTAGGGTTAGGTGCGCGCCGTGACGATATTCATGATGACTAAAGTTCAGCAGAACAAAACCCCTCAGCTCCCAGGACATGAGGGAGCTACACTTTTCCTGTGTTCAATGCTTCTGAGCTTTATCATGCCATGACTACGTAGTATGTACAACAAATAACATATAAATTGGATTGTAGGTTCTTTCGCAGCTGAGCATTTGGGGTCTACCTTGACTGCTTTTGGCAGTGCAATTGAACGGCAGTCCGGCACATCCTCAAATCAGCCGCGTACGTATTGCCGAGCCCGGTAGTGGGCGCTCCGTTGAGCTGCTCACTCCGGGACACCATGATAACGGGCCTATTGGTAATATATGTAGACAAACATGTTTTCCTGGTGCGATCAGCCTCCATCTCACCGTCATGGCCTAGATCCTGGCAAAGAGACTTGTTAGTTCCTCCCACAATATCCGATGTTGCATTCGCCGCTATGACATGAAATTTAATAGTCGGAAGCCGGAACAAGCCGTCTATAAGCGTCTACAATTTCGTGAGCTCACAGCCAACGCATTATTCGGTTGCACGAGCCTCCCCATGACCTTATAAGACAGCTGTCCTATCTGTAGCCTCCTCACAACCTCCTCACATTTTTCAGAGTCTTACATTTGCATATCAGCGAGTAACCATGTCCCCTTTATTACCATCTGCCTTGGCCAAACTCGCCAGTCTTCCTGCGCAAAACTTCTTATATGCAATATTCCTTTCATTATTCACTTTATCCGTTGTTCTGTCCTGGTATCGTCACAAAGCGACACACCACCTGGAGCAAGCCACTCCCACCTCAGCTATACGGCCGACACTTCTGCTGAGCATCATTGCTTTTATCCTGACAACCGGTGTAAGTATTACTTTTTTTCATACCGGTATAGATCGGATTGAGCTGAGGAAGTATAGCATTGGATAGTATCATGGACAAGGTTACCAGAGGACGATATACAGTGGGGCATTGAGACTGCCCGGCAATTAGCCTTTTCGGAGGTGCTCAAGGGTATTTTCACTGTGCCTGCTGTCATTTTTGCAGACATCGCACTCGTACGTTCTGCTGTGACTACGAGGAAAATACCTGTTGACCTGCCCCACAACCAGGTTTATCGACTATGGGTCATATGGGGATATCCTAACCAATACATCATCATTATTATTCCATGCCTTGCGTTGGCTGGGCTTGTCGGTGCGCCTTCATCATATCCACAAATGAACTTTATTGTCTTACAATGTCCGTCAAGTAACTGGAACCTACCTTGTCGTTGCCTTGGCATTGTTCAAACCAGGAGATGCCACATACTTAAGAAACCTTGAATCTTGGGTCTTGGGTGACTTTGTACTCACTGTCAGGTGTGTTCAATCCTTCCTTCTAAGTCCGGGCTGTGAGCTAATCAATGTAGAAGTGTCAGCGTCTACTGTACAGGTAGCATTATGCCTCTTATCGCACAATTCTCTGATAACCCTCTCCCTTCAAGGTATGATCTCCTGGAGGATATGGTCAGTCAGAAAGATGTCGCGGGAGTTTACCAGTGGGTCGACCCTCCTGGTATGTCCTCCTTATTGGATTGAATGTCCAGACACTTATACATTCCCTCAATAGCGCGCCCTGACCACGGTCATAGAGAGTGCTGCTATATGGACGTGCGTTTCAAATACATATGCATGTACAGCAAAGAACCCCTAATTCATAATCCAGGGCTTGGGTGATCGCAGCTTTCATTCTCATGCTACTTAAAGTTCCTGTTATAAACGTTTATTTTGACTCCTGTTCAAGCGTGGCTGGAATTTCCCTCACACTTATCAACGTACGAGCAGGCTTACGGTGGGCTATGATTCAACAATCAATGGTTAAGGACTCTACGAGGCAGGGTCAACTCGAGGCAATTAGTGAATTGCAGTTCGCGCAAAGCCAACATTCTCAGCTGGATGGTGGACAAACTAGGCACACAGTCAATGTATGATCCCTACCTATTTTTATGACATTAGTTAGCACGGTGGAAAGGTCGCCTACCATTGAGCATTACGGCCTTGTGCAGTTCGAGTGTTTCTTCCCACAAGAGAACCTTACAGTGCGACAGATGGGAGATGGGCAGATCATCTCAGTTTGTTATACACAACGAGTGAGACTCTCCATTGCGTGGTCACGACAGCCGCGACGGGATCCTCGTGTCATTTTCTCATAAGCTTAACGAAACAAGGCTAGCCTAAATCACTCAATGTCATCGCTAGTACCCTCAGCTTTCAGCAGCCTGAGTTGGATTAGTGGTTTGAAGTAAGAGTATACGCGCAGTGAGGTTGGATTTCGAGGAGGCTGTGCGCGGATGTAGATGAAAGGCTCCAGGAAGATGGAGAGAGGTGGGATGGTAAACCCGCAGAATATTTAAGCACGATTCTGACAGCTATTACTCTTGCTTGGTGAAACCAGAAGATGGAAATCCCGGTTGCGGGGGACTTCCTATGAGAGTTGGAATGTGAGTATTTTTTTTGCGGTGAGTCACTCAAATGCATGTCACTAGTATGGGCCACGGTGATCGTGTTGGATACTATATTTGCCGTCATCGAGTCTTCTCATCGTACGCAATCAGTCGAACGTCTCAGTTCCGGAAATAGCGGAAGTTGGAAGACGATTGTGTAGGTAACTCGGGTGATACATTTTCCTCGTGTTATGTTCTGGAATAACGCATGGTCAGCCTGCGGAGGACCTTCCTTCACTAAAAGACTTTTGCTGGACACACGCCGGAGAAACGTGCATATTCTCCATCCACATACCTGTCGCTGTTTTGTTTCGTGCGTTCCCGACCCGTTTGACGTTGTTATATTGAGTTTTTGTCTTGCGGGCGTTGTATTGTTGATCTGGATGCAGCGAGTGATGCATTGACATTGCTATATGTTCCGAGAAACAGGCACCATATACCAAGATGCATTGGCAACTTCCAAATCCTCGTCAATGCAGCCTAAAGTTAGTTAGTCCAGAGCAATAGGAATAACACAATAGGACGTCCTAATGATCCCACTGAGGGTCGATGCTACAACAGGAAGAGTACGATGGTAGACAGGGACCCAGGAGAGCACACCACACACCAAGTTTAATATTCTGGGGGCTCAATTGATTCCTACACTCACGTAACGTCTCGGATAATGGTGTTGTTGTGAGCAAGGGAAATGTGACGTGGATGGAAGTTAATTGAAGGAAATGTCAACTCAGACACCTCATTGATGTGTTGGATGGGACACCGGGCAAGGGTCGTTGGTAGATCACGAATATGTTGGCTGGCAGAGCACCGTTCCCCCAAGATGGAAGGTCTTCTCATATCATGGGCGAAGCCAGAGGTGGTCGGCTGCAAGCGTTCGCTCAGTAACTGAAACATGGTGTTGAAACTGATGTTTGATGCACGGAGACAATTTTCACCAATAAGGCACACAGCCACCCAACTGTCTCAATATTCAATGGCGTCCTTTGCTCGTGTTCGTGGCATCGCGGGGAGCGAATTATTGGGTGAAAGCACAGAGGGCTTTCCTGCCCGGCATGTGCTCAACCCAGGGGCAAGATAGGCCGCGACGGGTGGGTGCGACCCCGTTGTATGACGTCCATCCTGGTGTGAAGCTCACGGCCTGTGGTGACCAACGACGCGGAGGTACGTCGATGGTAGGAAGGAGAGGGCTAGGGCGTTGGAAGCTTACTGTGCCAAAGCACGCGGTTAGGAAACGAATAGCCGCGGCTTGACTTCCGTGTTTTGCAGATGACGTGAAAGGTACAGGGGCTCATAGGCGTTCACCGACACTGGAAATGAATATTGAAGCCACCATCATAAGAATAACCAAATTCACCCCCAGTTTGTCTGGACTGATGACGGTGGACAAAAGCCGTCATCCGAATGATCACTCATTCTCCTCGCCTCAGGTCAACGCCACTCACTTCCTCACGTTTAGAAGATGATGCGACTCCTTCGAATCCACCATCTCGGCGTCGGCGGATATCCAGTCTATTTTGGAATCCCCTCGATCAACTTCCGGTGAACATCATGATACACTCAGCCTCGTCAATCCAGGGGCTCCCTCCGGGAGACATTTTGGGGAGACTTCTTGTAGGGGCCGTAGCGTCGTTCCACGCACGCAGGCAAGCTTCCTGACTTGGAATATTCGCGAGACTTTATCAGCATGTTGGAAACTGAGGACTAGTGCCCTCGAACGGGAAGGGTCTTGGGGGGGCAAGCATAGTGGTCCTCTCCGCTGCTAATGTCTGACGAAAGTGGGGCTGAAGGTCGACTTGCTATGAGGTGGAACAATTATGATACGATACGAAACGAGTCCGTTCTCCCATTCCCAGCAAGACCGGCCAAAACGAAAGCTGGTCCAACAATGAACGTGTTAATGTGGGGAAATAGGAACAAGTTGTAACGCCTATCAATTATTTCCTTCTCCTACCTTTCCCACTTGTTTCTCTCATCTCTTCGTCTACCATGTCCATCACTATCTTCCAGAATTCGTCCTGCGTACTTTGTAGCTCTTCTCGGGTACCTTCCCCAACCTCTTCAATTGACCCGTAACCGCACATGCCAATGACATTCCCGAGTTCCATTGCTGGTTTCTGGGCCTTCAACCAGAACTCTCCCCACCGTCGACCGATATCGACAATTTCACCTGTGGTGGGAGGCTTCCCTTGTGCGACTCCTTTTAGGTATTGTGTCGTTAGAGCTCCCAACTGCCTTGCAATATGAAAGATGATAGGGTCTTCCCTGCGAAGACTAGATTCGGCAGGGATGGACAGAACATCATTCACCATAGTTTGCAGGAGAATTGCAATAGCATGTCTTCCGCGGGCAATGTCGGAGCCGGGCGGTACTCGCGCAAGAGCAAAATCCTGGACGATGATTGAGGCTGGGACATCACGACGACAGGGTAGGGACATACGCGCTGGAAATTGTATCTTGCTTCCTTTCCAACTTGAGGAGGCCCGTCCGGACGACACAGGTAAACATCTATGTGATAGGACAGGGTGAATGCGCGGGCCAGGCGTTCAGGAAATTCGGAAGGTGTTGTATTGAGGTCGGGAGCATTTGCGAGGGCTTCAATTGTTTGCAGCCACCGATCGCCTTTGAATTGCGGGGTATTATCACCAGGCTTCTTTGACCGACTTGGCATAGCAGAGGTGTAGTTTCTGCAGGACGCGGCTTCTCCTAAGGTGTTGAGAGGTCGCACACCTGACAACACATTGGTGACAAACCGACCAGTTTTGAGGATATTGCAATCTGCTTGGAATGCCTTGGTCACTCAGCACTTAGGTTAGCAGCGAAGCAGGTCCCATACCTGACGACCCGTTACTGTTCGGGGAAGCGCTCGGACCAGGCCAGTCAGACGTCGTAGCATGGTGGCTTTTTCACAGCACAAACTCGCTCATGGAGTCACAACCATGCGCTTATCACGTGGACGCACGTGACGCAACGTGCGCCTTCCGTACTCGCTGCACTACACTCAGCCTAATCCGGGGGTTGTCTGTCGTTCGCGTGGACTGGTTTTACGCATAGGAATTTGATTCACGTGCAGAGCAGATGATACTTCATACTACATATCTGTGAATTTTCGTGCAGTGAGTTGTTTTTCATACGGGATGTGTTTGGCGGTGGTTTTATTTTTGTCGCAGGAGCTCCATAACTAGGGAGAATCTGATGTAGGTATGATGAGCCCATGCCCATGCATATTAGCGAGTGAAACATAACGTTGGAAAATGCTTTTACTGTATGGAGGCCAGATTCCTAGATGAACTTGGAGATACACCTCAGGTTGTTCTCAGATGATGTACGTTTTCGTACCACAGTAAAGTAAGCATCATAGCCCACTGACTTGGATATATTTATGAAGTTCAGGAATGGTCACCTTCGCGTGAACACTTATCAAGGGAATCTTGTCGTCATCACCAACTGCGGCTGTTTGCCGGGTATTGCGAAGGGGATATACAGCGCACTTCTCCAAGATAGCGAGCCCACTATTGACATGCGCGACAAGGCGCCGCGCTTTCCGTGCTTCCAGTTTGACCGGTCGAAGGCTCTCAGGCTCTCTCAGGCCCATTTAACAGGCTTGGTCAAATGATGGACGTGAAATTTCAGTATCCTTGCAACCAGCATGAATAAGCACCCGGAGTGACACGATCCCCCGTAATGCGAGGCGCCTTTGGTGAAGGTTCTGGTTGTGAAGGAACCCGTCGAAGCACAGACATGATTACACAGAGGGCGTTCGGGATAAGTTCAGTAGCCATTTCTCTGGAAGGGACTAGGCCCATCGCTGTCGCCACTAATCCTTTTCATCGCACTAGTGCACCTGCACCGATTCCAGATGTCATCAACCTGTGAACCGGCCTTCCCACTCTATCATCGTGAACGCGACCCCGACAGGAAGGATCCGCTCCCCATCTGCTGCTCTCACGACATCCGATATCATATCCGCCACACGACATGAAATTTGATAGTTGCAAGTTAAAATGAGCGCTGTATCAGCATCTGCAACTTGGTTGCCCAACACCCAGTCCGCTATTCGGTTGCCCGAGAATTCCCGATATGGTAGGGCTACAGTCTCAGCTATAGCTCTTTACAGCCTCTTCCGCTTTTTAAAACCCCACGCTTGCTCTTTGGGGAGTAGCCATGTCCTCACGCGCTCCATCCGCTGCTGCCCGACTCGCAAGTCTTCCTGTGGAAAACTTCTTTTATGCGATATTCTTTCTACTGTTCACTCTTTCCATCGGTTTATCCCTGTATCGTCACAGAATCACACACCGCTTGCAGCAAAACACCCCTGCCTTGGCCATTCGGCCTGTTCCTATGCTGAGCATCATTGCCTTTATTCTGACCACTGGTGTAAGCATCACTTCCGCCATACCTGTATTAAATGGACTGACATGAAGAGCACACAGCACTGGATAGTAGCATGGACAAGATTGCTAGAGGTAAATATACAGTGGAGTATTGAAACCGGTCAGCAACTAGCCTTCTCGGAATTGCTCAAGGGTATATTCCTTGCGCCTGCTGTTATTGCAGCGGACGTTGCATTTGTATGTCTCCTGTGACTATAAGCCAGCTGTCCATTAACCTGTCCCACAAACAGGTTTACCGATTATGGGTCGTATGGGGGCATCCTAGCCGACGAATTGTCATTATCATTCCATGCCTTGGAGTGATTGGACTTGTCGGTGAGCATTCACCATATTCATGAGTGACTTTTATGTTGTCTTACATTGCCTATCAAGTAACTGGAACCTACCTTGTCGTGGCCTTGGCATTGTTTAAGCCAGGAGATGTTGCCTACTTGAGAAACCTTGAAGGTTGGGTTCTGGGTGACCTTGGACTCACTATCTGGTATATTCAATCCTCCTTAAAGTCTGGGACTGTGAGCTGATCAATGACCCAGCATCAATGTCTACTGTACAGGTAGTATTGTGCCTCCCATTATTTCTGACTCTCTGATAATGATTCCATTTAGCCATGATCTCCTGGAGGATATGGTCTGTGAGAGAAGAGTCACGAGGACTGACAGGTGGATTGGACCTTCTGGTATATCCTCTGATTGACCTGGATGTCTTGGTACTCATTTTCTCTTTAGTGTGCTCTGACTGCAGTCATTGAGAGTGCCGCTCTTTATACGTGTGTTTCAAATGCTACCATAGCTTCCATGGCACAAATTCCCTAATGTGTGACCCAGGATCTGGAAGGTTGTCACTCTTCTGCTCACCCTCCTCAATGTTCCTGTTACAAACATTTTTCTTGACTCCTGTTCAAGTGTGGCTGGCATTTCCCTCACGCTCATCAATGTACGAGCCAACTTACGGTGGGCAGCAACTGAACAACCAATTTTCAAGGCCACTTCCCAGCAGGACCAGGTTGAGACAATTAATGAATTACAATTTGCACCAATTCCACCACTGAGCTGCTTTGTAGAGGGTGTGAACCGGCTGCCCATGTAATCGGTAACTGGCTTGCTCCTCTTAAGCTATCAAAGTATGTTCGGCACCCCTCCTGCCAATCTGTCACTGCACCACTCTCCACTCCCTACTAGTTGCTCAGTTTCGGACATTTAGAATAGTATTTTGTAACGTATGACACTCGGCACCTTCAGACTCTATCAACTAGGCTTGAACACTAACTTCTTTCCCCTTCGAGCTACATGTGCTATTCCTAGCTATGGACACTCACATATACTTAGAGACTCAGCCCTTCTGCTCACCATCATTAGCATATAAAATATGCTTCGTAGGGTACCCCAGCTAATTTGGACCAGTCTTTCCTTAAAAATTCTCTGATTCTCTGTCTTAAGGCTCAATCAAACAATGCTCTCAGTTCCTGCTCTCTATGATTACTACACTCATTCATTATTTGGAAGCTGTTTCAGAAACCCCATTCCCTTGTTCTCGAATGTGTATTTCGTCGTGGTATTGCTCACACGTGGTTTTGAGGCTCCGCGACTGACAGAAGCAGTTACACCCCATATCTGTTGAACTGCCACTTTCATCTTTTCAGCTTGCACTCCCCATCAGATCACAGATCAACTATACATAGTGTTCATGTCGATTCTTATCTACCTTTTTGATAGAGGTTGGGGGCCAAGGTCATTTACTGCCGTAATGAATTATTCTACCTGTCTGATGGTTGTTGCCTCGTACAGTCTGAGTACTTTTCCCACCCGAGAACCTTGTGGAGTGATGGGCCACAGCCCGATTGTCTTTGATTACTATGGAATACCCATTGTTCGGATGAGCCCCTTGTTTGGATGAACATTTGTATCATCCTTCAAGCTTCATGCTTGGC
Organism: Podaxis sp. C-F-101400; assembly: GCA_018524895.1. NCBI lineage: Eukaryota > Fungi > Basidiomycota > Agaricomycetes > Agaricales > Agaricaceae > Podaxis > Podaxis sp. C-F-101400. The sequence goes on from JAEUWR010000355.1 coordinate 60,281, forward strand.
AAGGTACCACGCACTCACTTACGTCCGAGTCAATCATGCGACACGCAACAGGAGAAGGGTCCCCACCAACCAGCCCCAGGGAGGACCAGGGTGGCTCACATATCCAAAGCATCGGACACAAAGAAACATCACTAGGAGGCTGGGTTGGAGGCAGAAGCACATGGTGTGAAACAGAATCCGATATGTATGTGGTAACGATGAACGAGCATCGAGTCTATTGCAGCTGTACACTACTGGAAAACGCTAGTTGAATAACGTGAAAAGATGTATAAAAATAGTTTTGACATCTGACCTAGTTTGCTTCTTCACAGCGCCGTTCACACTGCAAAGACCGAGAACCAATCAGGTGTCTTGTGCAGCATGCACAGTCTCATTAATAATTATCCTTCCGGACTGCATTGGAAGAGGACTGGATGAGCTCAGTGGTTAATTTCTGGGAGACTACTGTGCCCGCCATGGTAGTATACCTTTATCGATTCCAGATATCATCAGTTGATGCTATAACAAGAACAGCACGGTCGTGATTGATCTATGGTGCGTGGCGCCTAAACACCGCCACTTTTGTGCAGTGGCCATCTCGGCAGGGAAGAGATTCCTAAAATAAATAAAATGAAAACAATAATAGTCGTGACCAGATTTGGCTGCATTCATCGCATGTTCATTGCTCTAGGCGAGTGGTGCAGGTGGCTTGGATGTACAGCCTTGCGTCAGGAGGAATCAAACACAGCAGGGCATATGCACTCGCGAGGGAGTGGAGTGCGCAACGACCATGTTCATGGACCCTGGAGCATCAATCCGCATGGCTTCACGAGAGAAGGTTTGCGCAGTAAACAAGATATACGGAGGAGGGCCACCCCATCTGTCAACGAAAGCTGTTTCGCTGGCCAACCCAATGTTCACCAGTTTGTTGGTCCACCAATTAGCCCCAGCACCGACATCAAGAAGGGTGGAGTGCGAGGGATGTCTTGAATATGTGGAGCCGTCGACGTTAATGACATTAAAAGTGTCGTAAGCCAGAGTTGGGGGTTTGATGCTTAGAAAGAGATGGCACCAGTTAAGGAATACTTAAAAAGGTCGTTACGTCGGCGATCGGTAGGCTTGACAAGTAAGCTCCGCTCTAACGTTCTCCGATCTCTCGCTCCGAAGACCTACAACAAAAGTATCCCGGAACACCTTTGATCAGGACCATCGAGCGTCTCTCCCAAAGCACTAACATTCCTTGCCTCGAGGATGATCAATAGACATATGGTGAAACACATTAAACATTCCTATAATAGAACGGCGTTCGTGGGTTCTCCAGGGAACGAGAAGCGGGGGTAAGGGGATAGAAAGAAAACATCCAGCACAGGAGCGGAGACAAGACGGGTGATTTGATGTCACAATTGAGTAGGCCCCCATCACGATGAAGGGATAAACTACCTGATGTATTGACAGTCACCACTCATGCGAAGTGATGGGGATGCGTCGTGCTCGTCTTTCTGAGAGTTTCTTGTGATGTGGAGAAGTCGAAATCTATTGTTGTGATCTTCAGGAAGGTACTGCATGCCCAGGGCAGACCATAAAGTTCTATAGATTCATTACTTTGTCCCCGAGGTAGCGCGTAGTCCGATAAAAAGGTAACTTATGCAAAGCTTCTACCGAGAATTGCGCTTGTTGGATTAATTGTGCTGATGGACATGCTGCTGTGTTTGAGGCCTTGAGGGTCCCGTAGGAGGTCGGATAGAACTATTAGACCGTGAGGCTTCATCGTCAGAGCTTCGTAACTGTTACAGCGTAGAAACTTCAGTACCTGCATAAAGAAGAGGCTAAGTGAAATGGACAGATAGGGGATCGCGTGCTCACCTGAACTGAAATTGAGCTAATCTTGTTCCGCGATGCATCAATCAGTGACCGTGGGAATTAAGACCCGAAACCTGTTCTTGTCCTCGTCTAAGATCCTGAAGACCTGGCTTCCTTCCAATCTAATCGTCTCATTTCGCTTATGATAACATGCTCTCGCATACGTAATATCAAACACTTTATTTTTTTCTAGCTGCCACAGTCATATCCGCACGGCTACTGTTTGTCAAGTATGCAGAGCGAGGTATTCATATGATGGCCCAACTGCTCCGGAAACCCGACACACGCATCCGGGGCTTTGACTCAACCTTTATTAACGACTATTGATTGACGCGTGGAGTGGGTAAAGAAACAAGAAGCTGCTGTAGGTCGTTCGCCTTGGGGCTCATTCCTTTTACTCTACTCTCCTCTACTCTGCAAGCTATTGTACCGTTTTTTTTTTTTTTGCTTCTACATCATGACAGATCCAGAGATTCAGACCTCTTTTAAGTATTCTAGGAACCTGGCCGTGGTAGAGGACTATTGTAGCTGTTCCTATCGAGATATAAACATGTGAACGCCATCTGAATGAATTCGCTGATTTTATGTTACAATGCTAACAGTATATGTGGATGGATAACATTCTCTGTTGCTGTAACCGACATCTATTGCTAATCCAGGCCGGCCATATCCAGCACTCATGGAGATGTTGCTTCAAGGCTAACTCGTGTCACTCTCACGTCGGTCTTTGTTCATCGTGCCTTCTCTGCGCAGACGACGTCATGAATGTCATGAGCTATCTTCACAGGCGGAGCCAATTCACGACATACTGGTGGTGGTGTTCGCGTTTATATTTGGAACTGTCACTCTACTCCACCTAGGTGTTGGGTATGGAATATTCAACCACGCGACATTGAAGCTGAACAAGTGGAGAAGCCCCAAAGGTACCTGGATATTTTCAATAAGCTGAGGACCAAACGCATATAAAAGATCCCTGGGTCTCGCTCTTTGTGGCTCAGTCGAACACATTCCCCAGTTGTTCAACACTACATTAAACATGCAATTCAAACTGTCCGGTCTCGTCGCCGCTTCTCTCGCTACCTCTGCCCTTGCTGGAGCTATTCCACCAAGCCAATGCAACACAGGGCCTATCCAGTGCTGCAATTCTGTTCAAAAAGCAAGCAGCAGCTCCGCCTCTGCTCTCCTTGGCTTGTTGGGTATCGTCCTCCAGGACTTGAACGTCCTTGTTGGGATTACTTGCACTCCTATCACCGTTATTGGTGCCGGAGGCAATTCCTGGTAGACTTCATTGCACTCTTTGCGGTATAACTTAGCTAACCATCTTAACAGCTCCGCTCAGCCTGTCTGTTGCGAGAACAACAACTTCAGTACGGCATCCTCAAGTCTTTTTCGTATCCTGGATTTGCTTGATGCTGATATCTTCCCTAGACGGTGTTATCGCTATTGGTTGCACTCCTGTCAACCTTAATCTCTAAGGGTATCGGCCGGAATTTTCGCTTGAAGTTGTTTCGTGTTTTATTGTTTTCCCGAATGGATACGAATGTTTGTGAACTATGTAACAATTCTACTGTCGGTGTACCTCAACTTACTCCTAAGTTCACTCGGAAATCCTGCGCGCTTTGCATGATTTCCAGTCTCTGATACTTGCCACCCAAGTTATCAGTACCAGCAAAGTGGCCCCAAAAAGTTTGACTTACTTGGCCCCCATTTGTAACAACCCATGAGTACGGAAAGGATAAGTACAGGCTGGTGAAGAACAAAATTGGATTGCATTAGCTAATCATAAGTCCCGAAGTACACAAGAAATTGGAACTTGTGTGTCCACACAAGGCTGATCGATCATGTGATGAGTGGGACTGAGCCTACTTACCCTCACTCACCGGAGGCCCTTGCTTTCAGTTTCACCTCCTTCCCACCCCGGAAGGCCCCCCATACCCTGTTTCGGACTCCCTTGAAGCAACCTATTTCTAACAGGCTCGAAGAAAGGCACGGCGGGACATTAATCAACTTCACCCGCGTTTGGCCACCAGAAATCCTTGTCATTTGGGATTTGGCATCGGCCCTCTCTTCCTGGCCTAATCTGGGCCTACGAGCTAACTATATCCCGGTGAAAAGTGGGAGGCGGGGCACAAGATTCTGCGGGAACACGCTTTGGAAGTCAACGTCGGCGCCCCCTTATTTGACACCATCGCCTTGCATCTTCGCTTGGTCATCCCCATCCTCGGTGGATCGACCCGAGACCGTGTCCTCAGGTATTTCCTTTAGTTGCATTTTGCTCCGCCTTTCCTGGTTTTTCTGAATGCGACGGGAGGCTTGAACCAGGTGGGGCCTGAGGTGCGCCTGGGATATGTAGGTCATGCCGTATTGGGTCAGATCTAGACGTCCCGGTTTATAGCAGTGTGTCGTGTCTTGAGGTCCATTTTTTATTTCAGAGATCATCGGTGTCGTTTGGGCGGGCCGCCAAAGGGTGAGTAAAGCTATCATAAACTGGTTAGGGCGAGCAAGTTTCTATCTGAGAACGGTAAGTTTTTGACACTCGTACTACCTGTTCGGCAAATGTGTTTCCTGGATATGTTGGTACTTGATACGGTGCTGTACTTAGTTCGGTAATTTATCCTCAGAGCCCGGCATCGGCGGACCGAGTTCATTCCGCTCCGGAAGCCAAAAATTCCTGTCTCCCCTGGTGGCAGGCTCAGATATCTCTCATCTTTCCCTCAAGAGTCCGAACTGAATCGCAACAAGACCCTCAATTCCTCGTTGTTTGTGAGCTTCCGAAAGTTTTCCTGCTCATATGCAACTTAAAGCTTACCATTAGGCGCTTTTCACCATGGCAGGTATTCCCGGTTCGGCTCTGACGAGGTTTCATGGTCGAAATCTTGCCTCCAACATCGTATCTTCCACCCATCAAAAAAATTTCATTTGAGGACATCAACTCACTAAATACTTCCATCAAATATCTTCGGTCCATCTATAATCCTGAAGTTCGAGGATCTCGACGACGAAAATCCACACCTGCTTCTACTGATGGGGGACCTGCAATCCATGCAATGACGCCCCAACTGACGACCGCGTTGAATGCAGTCCGACAGGACTCCTTCGAGCGTGCTTACGCTATTAAATGGCTGACCGCTCTCATTTCTGCACTCGACTCCGAAGACCGAATCGCACCGAGTTTTCATGAGAAGGAAAAGACCATATGCGATGCTGCTTCCCTTCTGGCTGTTTGCTCCGGGGCTTCAGCAGCAGGGACGGTCATTCGTGATTTCACGTTTTCCTATCACCCTTTTCGGGCTCGCCACATGGGGTCGCCGATCCCCATCACAGTCAAACTCACCGATATCTCCTTAGATAACGATGACTATGGAAGTGTAGGGGCTCAAACGTGGGGAGGTGCATGTGTGCTTTCCGAAATGATTATCGAAGACCCAGGGTTGTTTGGACTCAGTGCTGATCAATTAGAAGCCCACGAACGCAACGTCTTTAGGGTCCTCGAGCTTGGAGCTGGGACTGGTCTCGTCAGCCTTACAGTCGGAAAGTTGTTGCAGAACGTGAATCTCCATGGCTCACGCCGCGTCGAGATCGTTGCAACGGATTATTATCCGTCCGTCCTGAAGAACCTGCGCTCTAACATCCAAGCAAACATGCCCCCAACCGCGAGCTCGCAGGTTACGTTACTCGCGCACCCACTTGACTGGTCGTGTTTTGGTTCGGACGATACTCACGATCTCCCTTTCGACAAGCCCTTCGACTTGGTCCTGGGGGCTGACATCATATATGAACCTGAGCATGCTGGATGGATCCAATCATGTCTTATTCACCTTTTGCGCAAGCCATCCGCTTCGACACCAAACTGCACTCAGCGTTCCTTCTTCCACCTTGTCATCCCACTGCGGCCAACTCACGCGTTCGAATCTAGCACCATCGAGACAGTATTTGCTGCGGATACTGGCTCGCATTCATTTTCGCTCCAAGTTGTTGCAAAGGATACCTTCGTTTGTGATACGGAATCAGGGGAGGAGGTGGAATATGCCTACTATACCATCGGGTGGATTGAAAGACAATATTAGCATTATATATATATACCGAGGACAGGGAATGGAGGAGACAAAAGAGTTTTAGCATGTCGTGAGATTGGTGATACATGAATAATCGTTCCGGATCGTGACCGTGACAGGAGACCCCAATATCACAGGTTAGTAAAATGACGAACGGCAAGACAGCGGACAGATAGACTGAGAGGGGGTAGAGGAAATAGTTCGCATAGCTTCGATCAAGAAAGATCAAGAAGTTGAATACGTTCTTCACGAACAGCGAACAGGAGCGCATAATGATGTCCTTCAGCCTTTCGTTTGGCTACGGCTTCACGTACTTGGTGGGCATAGGCAGATGTCTGAGGCGGGAAAGCGGCCATAAGCGGTTTCCATGCCTCTTCATCCGTAACCCAGCTCGCGTTTCTAACCATAGCATCAAACACATTAGGAGGAACATCAACGGCAACGGTGGGCATGCCGCTCTGGATCGAGGATCGGACATCCATCGCGGTCTCGAAGGCTGTGTACAAACATGTTGAGCTTGGATAAGTGAAACAATGGTGGAAGAGCGTACCTCGGTCAAGGAAGAGTTGTTTAACCTGCTTACGCTGCTTCTTGGCATCAATGGGGAGTATGAGCTGGACATCAGGAGAAGCGGATACATCCTTGGGGAGTATATTACCACCGGAAATCGTTTCGGGCAACGCAGGAGCAGCAGAAGTTGCGAGATCGGCGCGTTTTTGTTCTGTAATTTGCTGTTGGAGCCATCCAACTAGTTCTTGGCGTGACACTAGGGAGGGTTATGATGATATGCTTCTGTCATAGATGGCGATCGGACAACACGTACGCTCATATTCCGTACCCTTCAGGATACTCTTCACTTTGAATGCGGCTTGGTCTCGTCGAGCAGCCCTCGGTCGGGGATACACAGCAAACCTGTGATACTTCGTCATGTTCTCCCAAATCCCAAAATCGACTCGCTACTTACAAAATACCTTCCCGAGCACACAAATCGATATGACTTTCATGGTCTGCATTTGGCAGGCCGGACTCATACATGATATCAGCACTGATATTGTGCTGCCACAAGTATGATACAACTTCGAGGCGATCTTGTAGATGCCCAGGATGATAAGAAACGACGTAAACGTCGCAGCGACGGGGGCTCCAAAACCCGAATGAACGTTCCTCCTTCACGAGAGTTCTGACGGAGGTGCTTTGGAAGGCAGCAAGTGCAGCGGTGATCTTTTCCACAGAGATTTGTAGGCCAGTAGCGCAGACAGCGTCAAGTTTCTGTTTCGAAGGAGAAAAGCGCCCAATGAGATTGTCATACCTTCAAGTCGAGCCGGTCAGTGGCGAAGATTTACACTCAAGGGTCATGCGCACCGTCCACCGGCAGCGAGAATATCCATACGCTTGTTCCTCCTCACGACTTCAAAAACCACACCATCCTTGAACAGTGATTGATGGCTTCCGAGCATAAGCGGGTGGAAGAAAATCTGTCTTGAGACGCCAGCAGACGTTGCGAACTGCAGTGTATTCTGGATTTCAATGATTGCAGGCCGTATCAAAGTCGCAAGGGGTGAGGAAATTTTTTCCAGACGCAAAAGAACGTTATCGATATCTTCGTCTATGCGGCTATGAATATCATAGGAGGCGTAAAATAAGAGGCATTTACTCACCAACTTCGGATAGAATTTCCAGTTCATCAGTGGTACTCCTCAGCAACCCCTTCCGCAACAATAGTGCCCTCTTCTGCGACGGCGACGATTTGGTCTGGTTGATGATCTCCACAACCGCGCTTCTATGAACATCCGGTATTCTATTCATCACAAGCTCAATGACTATCCACACCGGCCCAAGTCAGTCACTACAATGGCGAGCAAAGACAAAGCAACTACGTACTCTTCGAATGGGAAACATGGATATCATAGTTCTGTGACAGGTTCGGGAAGCTGTTCAAGATATCATTGATAACAGCAATGATCTCCGCGCCAGCGGCAATCGGCCCCGATGCAAGATCTTGGGTGATGATATCAAACACCGCCGCCTTGGTCACCTTCGGATGGCCCGCCACCGGGCTATGAAAACATGGTCAGGCAACGTCTGCCCCCACATATCATTAGAGAACGCACCTGGGTCGATAGGCATTCGTGATATGGTACCTTTTAATCCTCTTGATCCCAGTCCTTGCAGCTATCCTCGCAAAAGGCACCAATAAGTTGTTTGGCAAAGTCACAAGATCACCATGTCTGTCAATGAACGTTGCGTGATTCTTTTGATCTTCCTGGTCCATCACCGGCATAAGCAGTGGAGGTTCCATATCGACAGCACCATGGAGTCTGAAGATTGCCGCAAGGTGTTCGTGGACAGTTGCATTGAGCGCAGTGTGTTCCGGAGGGTCTGTTTGAGAATCGTAAAGGAAAGAGCGAGAGGCTTTGGGGGTTTGAGTGAAGAGAGAGGAGATGACGGCATGGTGGTATGGAGAGTCCTGCTTGGCTGGAGGTATGCGTGCATATCAGAAAGAAAATCATTGACGGAAATGAAAATATTATATTGCGCACCCATAAGGTTCAATGCTCCCTTAAAGTTCTCGTCCTCCAGCTTTGGTGGCATCAAAGAGCTCTCAGAAAGCTCGAGCGCGGTCGGTCGGTCATTTGGGTCGTGCTGAAGCAACTTGGTAATGACTGTGTCCTAGATCAGGCCGAAACTGAAAAAAGTATCCAACTCGTACTTACTCTGACGTTGCCTTGTACGGTGAGGATCCCAAGTAGCAGGGAAGAAGATTCCTGGCTTTCTCAGGTCCTCGATGACGGCTATCCGCTCGGAGCCGGTGGAGAACATGTAGTTCATCTCAAAGAACACGATCTAAACACAGTGTCAGTCTCCATCATGGAACATCCAAAGAAAGGTCACGGACACCAAGAGAGTACATATCAGCTTTACTATGGTTCCTCGGACCTTTCTTTCGAGACTGGACTTCAGGGGCGATGTATAGTCTTGTTCCAACCTCTACAATGGAAGTCGCAGTCAGTCCATTAGTTAGATAAGCAAACTGCATGAGAGTACCCACCAAGCGTCATATCCGCCTCTGGGTATATGTATTGACGAGACACATCTGAAGGATCCACAGCCGCCAAACTAGACGTCGCAAGTCCAAAATCGCCGACTTTACAATCTCCCTTTGCATCTACGAGCATCATGACAGTCCAATTCAGATGACAAGAGCTAATCGGAAAGAACGAGAGGCGCACCAATGAATATGTTGGTCAGCTTGATGTCGCGATGCAAAATACCCAGCGTCGACATATGCACCAATGCATCCACGATTTGGCCAAAAAGCCGCCACGCTTCATCTTCTGTGATACCTTCGTCGATTCTCTGCGGGTCCCATCAAGCAATGCCCGCCAGCTAACATCAAATCTGAATCCACGCACCTCTCGTAACGTCTGTCTCTCAACGAACTCCATCTGAATATACAATGTCCGGGTCACACTTGGAGCACCAGGCATCCCCAACGCAAACGGCGCCTCCGTCCTCCCATTCGCATTTCCAATGTTCATCGGATGTACCGTGCTCGCACCCACACCTGTTTCAGCAGTCATGGTCCCCGTTCGCGGCCTCCTCCTTTCACCACCCGCCGCAGTGATGCCCATAACTCCTGTAACGGGATCTCTCTCGAAGAGTGCATCAAACTCCGAGTCGTCCGTTCCACTACTTCCATCCTCCTCTTCCGTGCTCCCACTCGGGGATGCCGAACGGTCGAAATGAATACTTGGGAACGAGCCTCGCGAGCCCGAAATCTCAGTAGTAGTTGTATCGAAATCGGACATGTCGATGCTGAACCCTCCGATGGTGGGTAAATGCCTCTCGGATACTGTTGATGCTGAATTATCCACTCCAGCACTATCGTCATCGTCTTCGTTTGTGGATCGGGACTGTGAACGTGACCCCGAACCGGCAGAAATCGAACCAGAAGGAACAGACAAGGTCATACCCGCACTCTCGCTCGAGTCATCGCTACTAGCAAACACATTTGCATTTCCAGTGGCGTTCTCGCTCGTCTCGACCCACGTCGTGTAATACCGCACAATGAATCGATGTGAAAGCCTCGAAAGCGCATTGACTTCACGGAAGATCTTCGTATCGGATTGCTGTGTCTTTAGCCTAATTTTTTTGACTGCATAGATCCGGTTGTCGATCTTGTTTCGGGCTTTGACTACTGAGCCGAATGCACCTTTGCCCTGTGGTAAATCATAGTTGATGGTAAGCGCGAGTTATAAGCGAGAAGTCAACGAATGCACCAAAAGCTCGAGTTCCTCCCAATCCTCCTTCCACCGACTCGCCTGCCTTGCCCGCGGAGGCATCCTAAAATACTCGATCTCAGGACTCCCAATGAAATGGCCATGGGCATGCGGAGTGGGCACGGGCGTCTTCGGATCTATGAAATAATTACCCGTAAATCTGTCAATGGTATTTCTTATTAAAATCGTCAATCACTCACCCCCGTGAAAATGCCAAGTTGGGCTCCTTGTAACACCACCCGCCCCCACAGCTGGTGTCGACGCCGAATTCCCTAACCCACTATACCCGTTATACCCATTCCCATGACTATTCAACCCGCCGGTGGCATGACTGTCGCTGTATCGTCCCTTCGATCGGGACCGGGAATGCATCTTAGAGTTCGGGTTCAGCGCGTGGAACGAGTTCTCGGAGAGCTCAGCGAGGAGTGTGATACAAGTAATGTGGTTCTTCTTTGGCGGAGAGACCATGTTGAGTGCGATGCGAGCGAGGCCTGGGGAAACGTTGGCTGTGTGGGTCGGATGGTGAGTGATGAACAACGGCTATAAAAGGTCAGGTGAGACATACAGTTTTGTAAAGCATCGTGGACGTCATTGTACTGCTGCATCACATCCAAACCCAACAACATCTGCAAGAACACAATCCCAACGGAGTGGATATCACGCCTCCGTGTGTATAACAATGACGATTCGTTCTTTGCGTCATTTGACAACCTGCACATGTTATCAACATCAATCACCAAAACCCAACGACAGAAGGCGCATGTAATTCAGAGAAAAGGAGAGGCACACACCAAGCATCGGGAATGTAAATTTCATCCCCACACGCATTTGTGGGTTTATTTGGACCCAAGGAATTCGAGCGATGCAAGTCCAGGAGTTGGGTGTGATAAACTGCTTTGCCGAGTTTGATGGCTTTGGAAGATGCAGAGGACGAAGTGGGATCGCGCGAGGCGAGGCCGATACATCTTGCACTGATCCCTGATCAAAGTAGATATATCGAAGATCAGCATATCAAAGCTTTATCTTCGAAAGTAGATGAAGAGATACATACCTCGATGGACAAGATCGCGGAGATGTAGAGCGTTGAGTGCACCCAGGATTTGGCTAAGATATCCCTACGATTCAAGATCGGATGGAGACGGAAAACAGAACCATCAGACGTCAGACTCTAGCCGTAGATAGACCCCAAAATGACTAGAAACGTACGGAAGCACGATCCTCTCTCAAAGATGCACAATCCTCCAATACATCTTGTAGCGTTAAGCCGGGCATACGCTCAGTCAACACCATCAGCTGCGGCGGACTGCTGCTTCCACCTACGCCGGTATTTCCGGCATTTCCAGTGGCAGCACGATCATCGGGCGCGGAGTGTGAATGAGCATGAACGAGCTTTACAGCAAACACGCTAAGTAAATTCGGGTGTCGTATAGCCGTGAGACGTTGGATCTCTTCCTGCAACGTGTTGAGCTTCTTACGGCCTTGTGTGGTGGTGTAATATGGGGAATCGAATGTGACGGTATACAGCTCTAGTGGAAGACTCGTGTTCACATCATCACAGACCGGGTCAGCCATGTAAACCGTCCCAAGACCCTCTACATGGCTCCCAGTCAGCAAAACAGCATTTATAGATTTTTTTTGACCACGCACCTGTCCGAGCATGGAATAGCTTTACCGTCGTGAACCTCACTCCATCCACCACAATCTCCTTCCCAAAGCTCTCCATCGGTGTATCTCCTGCGATAGGTACCTCGGTCGCCTCAGAATTAGCACGCTTGCCCATACGATGTTGCTGTTCCCTCGCCATCATTTGGCGCATGGCATCTGCCTTGATCTGGTTATTTAGCTCTTCTTCCTCTCTGGCCGCGCGTTCCTGTTCCCTTCGGGCTTCTTCGGCCTCTCGTTCTCGGCGTGCCTGCGCAGCACAAGGGTACGAAGAGTACCCATTGAGTCAGTGATCGTAGCGGAAAGGCAAGTGACGTATTCCAACACATACTCTCGCTTCGTCCATCGCACGTTGGTTCATCTGCAGTGCCAAGGATCCGGTGACTTCCACCGGCGGTGTAACATTACTCGCGATCCAATCCTGCGCAAATGTAACAATCTGTACCACAACAGTCAATCGCTATTGTTAGAACAATGGCCTCGAGGCAAACACGCTAACGCACGCACCTGAAAGACCATTTCCGACCCGCGGCATTTCTGGGCCTCTCGTGTGATGGCTTGTGATAACTTGGTAACTTGGTCGTTCGTGAGGCCTTTGATGGGCTTCTGGATGGTGAATGTCGGGCATGCGAGCGTAGGATAGGTCTTTGGGAATCTATTTTTACGTCGAGTCAGCACTTGCGTAAGATCAAGGATAAAGACGCGACGGGCATACCTGACGTTGAGGTGTAGATTAATCTTGGTTGCATGAGCTGGGTCCGGGTGATGGACCCGTATAATGAATTCTGGGACTCTCGCTACTCCCTGTCACAACCATCCGTTAATCCCACATCATACAGCTTGCACCATCAGTACCGACCTTCCAGGCTTTAGGCGGCGGACATTCGATAAAGTCCTCAGCGTATATAGACTGGAGAGCAGTGATTTCGAGTTGCTGTAGTTCTTCTGTGGAATCCATGGGACTGATTGACGTCGTTCACTTCTGTTCGTTTGCGTTGGATACTTGACGATATAACAAAAGTGCTTGAGAAGGGGAGGGCCCGTGGGCTCTCGGCAACTCAAGTCTCCATGACTGTGCTGGCAGTTCAGATGGTGGAAACTTATAAGGTAGACGCCAGGCTCAGGGGCCTGTATCACGACTCCGCCTTATATCAGTCCCACTCCTAACCCTACAATAGGGTCACATCATATCGGGATTCGGGAATATCATTTCGGACAAGGATTGCGAGAATCTCCTCGAACGTGCTGAGGTCCTGTGCTTTGCTTCGCTAACTAGCAACCGAAGTCCACGTACGCAGTCCACGTCGCCGAACCCCCAGACGCCCATCACGAGGGCAACAACCCCAGTTTCGCGACCCTTGATCAGCGTGCGCACGGACGTCTCCGATGCGGTACTCACCCACGAGTACTTGGCATGAAGATTTACCCATAAATGAGGCGCGCTTAGTATGGCTTCTACAATGATCCAAAACGAACACTCAGCATCCAGTGAACCAATGTCCGTCCTCCAGGGACGTAGTTGCAGAATGTACTCTCGCACCACTTCTCCTACCAACATAGGTCGCTTGGGAACTATAACACATCTATGCAATACCATGAACCCACATTTATGATCTCCGAAAGACGTCGCCAGGCTGTCACGCGTTCTATTCCCCACCACGGTGATTGCCTGGATTCGCTGTAAACCATCGTTGTTATTTATAGGCTTATCTTTTAGCGAGACCCTACATGCATGTGGCTTCGTAGTTCGTTTTGCATGACAATGCACTCAACACTTCGTAAGACATAACCGCCAGGTGACTGAGCCACCGCCGTTATATCTACTTTGCCCACAACCCAAAGCGTACCCGAAGGTTAATACTAACAATGTTTTCTCAACGCCTAACGGGACTGTTTTCATTTTCCGAGTTCACTCGATGAAACTTATTCCCTTTCTGTTTCTATAGTAGTATCCTCTTGGAACCCATACACGACCCAAAGCAAACGCCGTCCGCTCTTACGGGCACAATATAACCGCTATCGTTGCCACAGGTGCCTTCAGTATTGAACAATCATACCAGGAAAGCACAAAGAGTGTTTTAGGTGGGGTGGGAACCGTGCGCGCTACTTGAACCTGGTGAAAGAATTTCTCAGAGGGCAGCGCATTCGCGTGTTGTGTCTGATGCTCAATATGATACCACAGTTAAGCTATCCCACCCAGCAAGCTGTAGGAAGGATACGCACCAGAATGGTGAGGATCGTGAAAACTGCCTCGTGCTGAAAGGGCGTGAACTCCACCACGAAGCTCGACTCTATAAGGACGTGATATCCAACGTCGCCCACCAACCTAGTTGCCATGCTGGATCATGCTGAATCGTCACATCCAGCCGGCGGCCCGAGTCCCCGCGATCACGTTATGGTGCACGAAGATGGCCAAGGGGACAGTGTCAAAACCGACAAGATTTTATATCGATCTACTTTGACTAACAATACATTCAATCTCCCAACAGCATTTGAGAAACAAGGAACAAGTCAAGCACACACAAGCGAATGTTGCATATTCGGACGTCCACCAGCTGACTTAATCGCCTAAAGGCACCCCAATCCGTGCGGCAATCTGACGCCGTCTTGGCTGTGGCGAGCGAGAAGGCTGGTTGGGGGGAACAAGAGGCAATGATGGAAGCCTTGTATAGCTCCGCTTTGGCGATGACCTCGCTACTTGCAGGTTGCTTATGTGGTGCACCTGGGTCTGGGGTTGTATCCTATGTTACTCATTGATATCGAGACACCTATGCACCGTTCACCCCGAGTCCGCCTAAGTAGTTGCGGATATTCGGTTGCATGAATAACATCGTCATACACAGCAGGATTTTGAGGTTGCGGAGGCAGTTGGACGCCCGAAAGATTTGTGGGAGGCTCCAAAGAATTATTCACAGTTGCCATGGTGAGACAGGAGGAAGAACAGGCTCTACCTCAAACAGCCGAATAGCGCGTGGAATCTGTGGATGCTTTGCTTGTCTAAATGCTTGACCTCGCTAACAAGTGCAAATACAGTCCCAATTGGTTTACTATGCTTACCGAACTCGTGTGGGCTTTCGATTGCCTGAGATGACTGGTTCAATCCGCAGCTTTGGAATGGCAACTGGGCACTTACAACTACATTGAGCGGTGGACTTAGACCTTGGGGAGGCAGCCACAACGTTCCTTGGGACCATCTGATCACAATCTTTGATACAAATCTTCCGTACTTTGCTTCGCTATCCCGTCTGGGATTCTGTCATGGTTCTGTAGAATAGATTCCTCTGTCTGTATCATGTGAAAGACACATCCTAAGTCCAGTTTCCCTTGTTTCTCCCTCAACGCTCAAAGTGGTGTTCAACCCTGGCCAGCAAAAGATGCCACAAACAGCGGTAGAATCCGAAGGATAATATGTACGTGGTTTGCTGTCAAAGAACAAACTTGGTTTCACTGTCAATATAGGGACAGCCCAGCCTTCTGCAGGCTTTCTGATTTTCCTTTGCACATTTTCTCATGGACCTCAAGCCCTGGACACCCCCGCACATGAACGGTGTTCTCACCAAATAGGATCTGGTTCCTTTGAGACTGAAGAGGTGAAATATAACCGGCAGTAGCTATTTCGTCGAATTCCAGCTCTCAGACCATAGCGATGATGGATGAGATTGAATACTGTATGTTTGAGGGGGTTCTAACTGGATCTGTTCTTGTCTGCCCACCCGTATGTATTACTAGCGCAAATCCATGTCCGTCTCTTTTTCGTTGCCAAGGGACAAAGGTCACCTCTCCGTGCAAGGCGTGGGAATACGGAAGACTAAGTACTTAACGTCAATGCAACATCACTGTTACGGCTCGCCTTTGGTCTAGCTAAATCCCTTCTGAGCTTGCTTTCGTCGACCAAATTTGTCATAGGTTCTGTGTATCATTTTTTTTTTTTTTTTTGCAAATCGTACATCTACGTGAACGTATCATGATGCCGTACGAGCACTTCTATCAGTGTCCCTTGCTGGCATGATGTGCGAATCTATCTGTCTACGAGTGCTCACTAGCACCCACTCATGGACTCACCATTCGCGTCTCAAACAGACGTGTAGGATGTTTTCAAACATGCAGAGTCTATCTATCTGGCCGGAGTAGACAGGATTTATAAGACAAAATGTTGACTGTATTTTCCAGTGAAATTTCTTGCTTCTTCTGCCTTGCGACCACCGCTCACTCAATTGGTAGGTATGTTTTATTTACCCCAATGAGAGATTGGGTGATGCCCATGACTTATGTGCGGATGACAGAATGTGACCTAGTTCACTCCTGAAATCTCACAGCACCAGATCTTCTGGAAGCACGTGGTCCATCATTGGATTTTCTCCCAAACAATAAGCTGCGCATTCCCTTACGGAACTATGAGCTGTCCTCGTAAGCCGCCGTAGATTGTTTGAAGTGTCCGCACCGGAATGCTAATTGTTCAAGCATGTCCGAGGTACTCATCAGACAATATGCCAATGGTGAGCCCTACGGTTCTCTCGGCAATGAGCTAGTTTGACGGTTTGAACAGTGGCTGGACTAACTTTGCTGGTTTATGACCAGATCCTGACTTGGGAACAAGAGGTTCGGCGCATATGGATGTAAGTCCTCTTACTCCCCCTGGTATCATTTGATGTGGAATGAGTTTCTCCTGCTAGAGAATCGGAATTGTTCACTAGGTCATCCTTCTTTCTTAGCCGATACTTGGCTCTCGCTATACAAATGTACGCCCTTTTCTGTCAGTTCTTTGCATATTAATTCAAGATCATCTCAGAGTCAATACTGTTGGTTCGTCACCCTTCATCCTACAAAGGCACAAAGAGAATTGTTCGCTATGGTTGGCGTTCCAAACATTTGGAGTTCTGCTATTATTCTGGAATATGGAGATGACCATGATGGTCAGAGGTACATCCAGGATTACAGCTCCCTACGAAGGATACTGAAGTCTGCTTGACTAACAGTTTATGCATTATATGACCGGCCTCGCTCGCTAGGAGCCGTTCTTGTTATCTGGTTCATGCTCTCCCGAGCGTTTGACCTTTGGAATGCCATAGGCGCTTTGCATACATTAGAAACGGTCTCGCTTTGCCTCCCGAAACAAACACCTGATGACTCAAAGTGGTCTAGGTGAGACACTTCAAACTCTCCAGATCGAAGGCATTCATCTGTGCGAACATAGCTTGACAATCATTGTCAACCAACTTCTGCTTTGGACTCTCACATACCAAAAGTATCGCAACGCCGTGAGAGAGGGGTGGTCTAAGCATCCCATTATCCGAGTCGTCATGCGCGATACTTCATGGGCCTGTATCACTATGAGTGGTGAAGTTACCCAACACCTCAAGCTAAGTGGTAATCCAGCGACTCATTCGACCCTAGGTATTCTTGCTTCAGTGCTTCCTTATTCGCTCTTCATTCGACATCTAGCGCACATCAGCTTCTGGTACAAATTGTGCCTCCAACTCGCATAGACAACAGCTCTAACTAGACCGTTCTCCAGCATCTTGACTTGTTTGTTTTCAATCACGGTATCCACTTCTGACACCATTCCCTATGTGATATGCAAGCTAAAATGTCGCGATTGTAGTCGTGCAGGCTCATCCTGAACATGCGAAGTATCAAAAACACTGGTAGCGACGACAGTCAGGTTGAATTATCTACTGTATTGACCATGGCCGAAGAGGGATCTTGCATTAGCGAGAGGCGGATAATAGTATAATCTGACTGTTGTACCATATATACCCTGTCAAGTTATATACCCGTGGGCCATGAGTCAAGTCCCACGCAGCAGCCAATCCCTCCAACATTCAACGTAATGTTTATCTTTCCCATTTTTGTTAATGCAAAGATAAGTACCGAGTTCATTTATCAGCCCTTTTCCATTGGAAAGGATGCCGCCCTACCCGTTAAATGGGTATAAGCTACCTCGAGGCTTGCCTATCTCTCCTGCACATTCGTCACGCCCCCAGCAGTTGTTGCCTTCATCCTTACGTGAGCGGTCAGTTAAGGCTGCAGACGTCTTTCTTATGGAAGGACAGTTGGAGCGGTCCAGAACCATTAAGTCAGCGGGACCGGAATGGTGACTGAGCTCACATACATTAGGAAGTTCCAGTCCGAGCGGAAGCGACCCCAACGTTCCTGAATACCGCCTATACCGCCTGAGTGACCACTTTTGGCGAGATACTTCGAGTGATCTGCTTCTCCTATGTATTCTGGGTTTACATGTGGAGCAATGTCAATCCTGGCGTTCCTAGCGTGAACTATTCGTAGCTCTACGGTCCACCTGGAATCCACCTGCTTTTTTTCTCGCTTAACGCTCCAGGCTATGTCGAGCCTTGGCCGGCTAAAGGTACTGTATCCAGCGGTAATCTTCCACGGGATAGTATGTGACTTGCTGTCAGAACGTGAGTTCTAGCTCGAACTTGGCGTGCTCCCGTCATCACTCCCACAGGTGATTCTCGGCGGGCGCCTTTGTCAGCCCTTATATTCTTAGCTGCTAACGGCGATATGAGTCCATCTGCTCACGTTCACTGCCTGGACTCAGTTCACGCCCCGAACGAGTGTGAAAGACGGTGTTGAATACTTACAGCTTAAACTTCTCCGATTTTCAGGTCCTGAATTCATTGATGACTCAGACACAATAAGCCAGATACCGATATTCCGATTGTGGAAATTCGTGCTCCTCTTTGAGAATGTTTTCTCTCAACTTACAGCCAACCCTGCCCAAGTCGTTCGGGGCTGCTGGGTTAATATAGCTTGCGGATCTCATTGAGTGATTGGGTGATGCTCATGTCTCATGTCACGGACGACAGAACGTGACATTTAGGCCAGGTCGGGTGTTCACTCCTTAGATCTCAAGCACCAGAACATCTGGGAACCGTGTGGCCTGCCGTTGAATTCTCCCAGGCAATAGAGCGGGATATTCCGTTACGGAAATATGAGCTGTCATATAAACCTCACAAGATTGTTCGAAGCATCCGCTTCGTAATGGTATTGGGTCGAGCATGTCCGAGGTCATGATCAGACAGTATGCCAATGGTGAGCCACACTACCTTTCCGGAATCGAACTGGCTTGACAATTCCGTGACGATAGTGGCTGGTCTAGCCTTGCTGGTTTACGATCAACTTCTGACTTGGGAACAAGAGGTTCAGTGCATCTGGATGTAAGTCCTTTTATTCGCCCTAGATATTGGCTCTAAGGTTTGTTCATCATATAGCGGATCGGAGCGATTCACCAAGCTATCGTTTTTTCTTAGTCGATATCTGGCTCTGGTTGTACAAATGTATGCCATTTCCTTTCTACTTTCTATGCATTAACCCGGGGTCGTTTCAGCGTCAACACCATTTATTCATCACCTTTTGTCCTACGAAAACGGGGAGGGGATTGTTTACCATGGTATACATTCCAAATCTTCGGGAATATGGTATTACTATGGAATATGGAAGTGGTCATGATGGTCAGAAGTTCGTCTAGGAATTCTGGTTGATCTGCAAGGAGGATTGAAGCCACTCTATCAACAGTTTATGCATTATATGATCGTGCTCGTCTAATAGGCGCCTTTCTCATTATCTGGTTCTTATGCGCCCGAGCGCTCGACCTTTGGAGCAGCACAAAATCCATGATTCAAATCGAATTGGACCTTTCTTGCGTCCCGAAACGAACACCTGATAGCACAAAGTGGTTTGGGTGGGTATGTCTCAGGACTTGACGAAACCTGGAGGCACTTATGGTTGCAACCACAGCTTTGCAGTCATTTTCAATCAGTCTCTGTTGTGGATTCTCACATACCAGAGGTATCGTAACGCTGTAAAAGAGGGGTGGTCTAAACATCCCATCATCCGGGTCGTCATGCGCGATAATACGTGGGCATGTATGACTATCATCGGTGACGTATATAACACTTCAAGTTCGGGGGTACCACCGTGACTCATCTGGCCATTAGTTCTTCTAATTTCACTACTTCCTTATACGTTTTTCATTCAACAACTGGGTCATGTCATCTTCTGGTATATGTTGCACATTCAAGTCGCATGGATGACAACGCTGACTTGGATTCTTCTACAGCATTCTTTGTTGTACAATTTCAATCATGGTGAGTACACACTCCTGTTATCACTCCATTTATGAAGTGCAAGGTTGAACATCACCTTTTAGACGTGTAGACTCATTCTCAACATGCGCGCCATCAAGAACACTGGTAACAGTGACAGTCGGGTTGAGTTAACCACAGTATTAACTATAGCTGAAGAAGGGTCTTGCCCTAGCGGAGGCCAATAAATAGTGTAATCTGGTTGTAATACCACACATACCCTTTATACTGTATACCCCCCTGCATCCTCCAACTTAAATTCATGTTTGTCCTCTTTCTCGGCTGGTCCTCCATAACAGTGGTTGTACACGGCTTTTGCAATGATGATTGGGAATAGTAGCAAGTGACGAAAATCCCTGTGTTCTTTTTCTTTTAGTGCCTGCGCGCTGAAAATGTCGTAAGCTCCAAGCGGAATTCGATGGATTGAGAAACGGACAAGATGTCGTCCGTAACCGCTTTTGTTACAATGATAATTGCATATATTAAGCGTATTCAATCTTAAATTCAACCGAAACCGGCTCAAGTTCCAAGTCGATATTTGCGTAAGCGAAATATACAAAACGAGTGAAACGAAAACGATAAAGTGTAAAAAGGGGCCTGACCGTTGAGGGAACAGTGAGAACGGCTGGAGACAAGGACGCGTAGACATTCACCGACACAGAACATGGATTTTGAAGTGAACATCGAGAGAATAACCAAAGATCACAGTATGTAAACAGATTTGTGGTTTGATCAACAAATAAAATCGTCGTAGTTGCGTTTGACGCGATGAAGGTAAGTTGTCGCGTAGCGAAACCATCTCTGCGACTGTCCATTCTCGCACAACGGCAAACCTATCAACTCATTTTCTCACGTTCAAAAAAATAATGCGACTCTTGCGAGTCCACCATTCCAACGCCTAGGGATTTCCACGGCCCGTCTCAGTACTCTCGGCATCAGCTTCTGGTGAACCTTCTGATCCAAGCAGACTTGCCGGTCTAGACGTTGTCTGCAGTAGAAAATTTTAGGAAACTCCTCCTTTTGCACCAATACACCGTGCACGTAGGTCGGCTTCTTAAATTGAACGATTGGCACAAGCTGTTCGACGTGTTGGGGCTAAAGACAAGTGTCCCCGAGCGGAATGGACCTTGGAGTGCTGGTGGTGTCAGGCGCAAATTGTGTATAGGTGGAACGACCGGGGTAACAGTTGGGATACGAGATGAAACGAGCATAGTCATGAGAGGACCGGCCAGGCTAGTCCAGCGAGAATCGTGGTGCGCGGGGAAAGGAAACAGAAATCGTGAGAGCTCCCAATTGCCTTGCAATATCAGAGACAAGGTACTTTCCGCGAAGACTAGATTCGGCAGGGATACAGAACAACGTTCACCGCGGTTCGCAGGAGTGTCGTAGTAGCATGTCTACTGCGAGTAATGTTGGAGCCAGGCGTTAATTGGGCTAGAACCCAATCCTGTACCACGAATGAGAACTGGACAGTACACTGGTAGGTTGGAGACATACGCGCTGGAAATTGTGTCTTGTTTCTCTTTCCGACCTGAGAAATGCCATCCGCACGTCACAAACAAGTACCAGGATGATGGGACAGGGTGAATGAGCCCGTCAGGTGTTCGGGAAATTTGGAAGTTGTCTTTGGAACAGGGACGTTCGCAGTGGCTTCGGTTGGTTGTAGCTACCTGTGGCCTTAGGTTATCATTAGGCTCGTCTGAAACATTTGGGTTGAAGGTTTAGTTTTTGCACAACATGGATTCTCCTAGGCGTTGAGACGGCCAAACATTGGCAACAAATCGACCAATCTCGAGGGCATGACAACCTGCCTCGCTCGTTCAGTACTTGGATCAACAGCAAAGCAAGGCTCGCACATGATGACGGGTTGCAATTGGATGAAGAACTCGGACTAGACATCACGGTCGTAGCACGGTCGCAGCACAGTTACAAAAGGCAATGTTGGATGCACAAACACATCGCATGCTCATGTGGTAGCCACGTGAGTGACGCGTGATATCATGTGCACATCCGACGTTTGGTGCAACTGGGCGCTCAAGTGCTCAACTAACGTTCTCATCATAGCTGCATAGCTGCGCAATAGCAAGTTCAGCAGAGGTTAGACTGGGTCTCTAGTAAATATGGAGTAGAAATATATCACCGCTCAAACCCTAAAT
This sequence comes from Podaxis sp. C-F-101400, assembly GCA_018524895.1. Taxonomy (NCBI): domain Eukaryota; kingdom Fungi; phylum Basidiomycota; class Agaricomycetes; order Agaricales; family Agaricaceae; genus Podaxis; species Podaxis sp. C-F-101400. Next base: position 82,378 of record JAEUWR010000355.1, read on the forward strand.
GCGACAACCGCTTCAGCCTTAGTTCTCATAGCGCCAGCCGAAAGGAGATGATGCTTGCCAGATTCCCGATGGCACCGGGCAAATGTTCTCCATGGGACAATAGGTATCATTGCAGAAGCGAAGGGTGGCAGCCGCTCGAGGATATCATGGCTAATGGTGGGTGAGATCAACACGACACTCCGGCGATGGCGTGGCCATTGGAGGTTATCATCCAAGGACAAACTGAAGGAGATCTTTTCCGAGAACAGGGTATAGGAGTCGAGAGCATGCCCGCTTATCTGTCGGTGATGATCAGCAAAGCCTACTGTGGAGAAAATAACACACCAATGGCTTCATACGTCATACTGTGTGAGGTAAGTCGACTAACGCCGGCAACTCAAGGGAGGATGAAGAACAGCTCACGTCCATAGCATCGGTCGCAGTGAAACCAAAGGAGGCTAGTATCGCAGGTGGAAGAACACGGTATAAATCCAAATCCAGTATGAGGTGGGAGTCTTCTGGAAGAGCGCGGGTGAATTTACTGTAACTGTACACTGCTGACGATGCTCGAAGGGTTGGTTGGAAGGAGAGGCTAAAACTTGGAGAGAGTACGTAATAGTAGCATGTTGGCTCCGACATCCACGCAGCCCCTTGCACACCGCAAAATGCTAAAAAGCGATCAAATGGACACGCAACTTCACAATGTACCCGGGTGAAGTCTGGGTGAGCTTAAAGCTTAGTTTCTGGAGAGGACTGGGCCCATCACTATAACCACTAACCTTATCACCGTAGTATACCTCTATGAATTCCAAATATTACCAGTCCATGTATCACCCTCCTTCATCCCATGATCATGACCCGAATCCTCGCAAATCCTAACAGAATGGATCTATAACTGACCGCTCTATTTATGATATCCGACGCCTTATTACTCCATGATACGCCACATACGCTGTAACCATAAGTCGAGACATGCCGCCCATAGTATCTGCAATTTCGTAAGCCCACAATCGATCTTTCTTCTAGTTTCACGACCCCGACCATGGCTTGATAAGAGCGCCATCTTAGCTGTAACTCTTGAAGGCCTCTTCCCTTTTCTCATAGCCTGACATTCGCACATTGGCAAGTAGCCATGTCCCTCCTAATACCATGTGCCCCAGCCAAACTTGCAAGTCTGCCTGTACAAAACTTCTTTTATGCGATATTTCTTTCATTATTCACTTGTTCCATCGTTCTATTCTGGTATTGCCACAGAATGGCATACCACTTTGAGCAGACCACCACCTCACCTATGCGGCCGATTCTTGTGCTAAGCATCTTTACTTTTATCTTGACCACTGGTGTAAGCACTATTTCCTCCATACTCGTATCCACTGGACTCACCCGAAGTTGTATAGCATTGGATAATGTCATGGACAAAGTTACTGGAGAATGACATACAATGGAACATCAAAACAGGTTGGCAACTCGCCTTCTCAGAAGTGCTCAAAGGTATATTCCTTGTGCCTGCTGTTATTGTGGTGGACATTGCATTTGTGTGTCTCCTGTGACTACAAGCCAGCTTTCTGCTCGCTTGTCCAAAAACAGATTTACCGGCTATGGGTTGTATGGGGACATCCCAACCAACGCGCCATCATTATTATTCCCTGCCTTGCGGTGATTGGACTTGTCGGTGAGTGCTCATCATACGCCTGAGTGACCTTTTTGTTATCTCACGTCACCTGTCAAGTAACTGGAACCTACCCTGTTGTGAAGTTGGCATCGTTCAAGCCAGGAGATGATGAATACTTAAGGGACCTTGAGGCTTGGGTCTTGGGTGACTTTGCATTCACCCTCAGGTACGCTACGTCCCTTCCATGTCCGGAACTAATAAATTAATCACTGCCAAAGTGTCAGTGTCTACTGTACAGGTAGCATTATGCTTCCCATTGCATAATTCTCTAATAACTCTTCCTTTCTAGGTATGATCTCCTGGAGGATATGGTCAGTCAGAAAGGTGTCACGAGAGTTTACTAATGGGTCCGCCCTCCTGGTACATCATCCTATAGAGTTGGTTGTCTGGATACTCACACATTTTCTTAATAGTACACTCTGACAACAGTCATAGAGAGTGCTGCTCTATGGACGTGTGTCTCAAGCACTTATGCAACTACAATGCAGAATACCTAATGCACGATTTAGGGCCTGGGTGATCACAGCCTTCGTGCTCATGCTCTTTAACGTTCCCGTTATAAACGTTTACTTTGATTCCTGCCCGAGTGTGACTGGAATTTCCCTCACACTTATCAATGTATGAGCAGGCTTATGCTGGGTCACAGCTCAACAACCAGTTATTAAGGACAATTCTCAGCCGGGTGTGTTCGAGACAATCAGTGGATTGCAGTTTGGACCAAGTCTATCACTGAGCTGCTTGCAATCACAGTCAAATGATAGATAATCTACACACACGGTTGATGCACAATCCTTGTCTACCTTGGTAACATAAATGAAGGTGATGCCAAGGTTGTCTATTATCAATCTACCTGATTGTTGGACATTGTCTTGTACAGTCCAAATATTTTATTTGTTCTCACCGGAAAACCTTACTGAGTGCTGAGTCATGGGTTTATTAACTTGTTGTATATTCAACACTGCGGGGCTAGTATTAGTCATTTTTGCTCAATAACATTATATATTTCCATGTGGGAGCATTGGAGGCAATAATGCTGGTGCAGCTAAAAACCAATGATATAATGCCTTGTGCCTCCAGCCTGCAAGCCCCGTTTTTGTTCAGACATTGTCATTACCACCCCCTGAGGGCGAAGTCCTCCAGCGTGTCTCGCAAAGCTTCTTCCATAGTCTTGAATCTGATCCCGAAAATCTTCTCCTTCTCCGTATTGTATTGGACGTTGTAAGACTTTTCAAGTCCGGGAATACCTTTCGCGGGTGGGTGGTTCGAGAGAGGGTATGGCTGAATAGTATTAGCGACATCAACTGAAAGTAAGGAAGTTTGATTAGTTAAGCCTGGTCGCGCTTAGCTCTCAGTGAGAAAAGGCAGCTTACGCCAATTTTGCCAAATGAACGAGCCTGGAGTAGTCAAGTAACCATCTTCAGTGTATGTCTGCTTGTAGCTAACTTGCAACACACCTGCAGACACAATGATTCATTCACCACCCGTGGCTTCCTTCTGCAGTGCTAATACATGACCCTGCACTGTATCACGAATGTCTACCCAAGCATTCGACATATATAGGAGTTCCTGGGATTTGGGACCATCGCCGACAATGACATCGTACCAGGACTTGAGTGACGTATTAAGACCTGAAGGTCCCCCACTAATCTCATGGATAGGTGGCTAAGAGGCGCATTACAATCGTGAGCCTGAAGACGGTGCTGATAAGAAAACTTACACCAAAAACCTGGATGATAAGAGCATAAATTTTGAGAAAGGTAGTAAGTTGCGCAATGACTCACAAAGGGAGGATTAATAACCACTAAGTCCCACTGAATCTTCGTTTTGTGTTTTTTCGTAGAAGTCCCAAGCAGCTACCCATCACATTTGGAACATTTGTGCATGAGATTAACCAAAATGTCGACATACCTTTCTCTGCCAAAGTTTTTGAGGTACGATACTTAGATACAGTGAGGGCATTCACCCCATTCTTCTCCACGTCCCCAACGGATTCTACATCCCAATCCTTCTCCGAAAATATTGTGGGTTTGGTAGTAGTTGTTATTGCCCCACTCGAAGAGGTAACAACAATGAGCTTTATGCTTGTTCTACTCATGACCCGCTAGCGAACAGTGTTGAAGTAATAATAATGGGAGGCATACCCATATTTGAGAGCACTCTGTAGGATACCTACAGTTCCTTGAACCGCAGGTTGAATATATCCTGGTAAATTAGTCCATCAACGATAGAACCCCGACAGCTGACACGATCACCATGCCTTGTGGGTCAGCGGTATCGGTTGCCAAGGGAGAGGCTGTATGCTCAATAGCATCAACACTGCCTCATCAAAGGCACCTTCCTAAAATTAAGTATGTCTAAACAGCCCCAGGATGACACCGATGAGGCACCAACCGTGACAATGTCCACAACGACCACAACTTCGAACTTGGACTGACCATAGCCCCTCTTTCCAAAGTAGTCGATCAAATACTCCGCCTTGTCGGCAGTTCGCACCGTGCCATGGACCAAATAACCTTGTTCAAGAAGTTGTTGAATGATTCAAACCGCAACGTAGCCATTGGCTCCGGTAACAAGAACTTTAGACGGCAGGGGGACCACGGTCATGATTGAAATAAATGGTGGTGGAGGTGGCAAAGGTATCTCGGGCTTGAATACAAGACAATGCAGAGGCGGTGGATCCAGAGAGGTCACCCTCTGTGACCGTTATGGCGAACGAGGACGGAAACGCATCATCAGTGGTGCATGGATTCTTCTCCAGGAACTATGGGTTTCTGCTTGTTGAGCCCTAGACAGGACAACGTTACGCAGCCATGCAGCCAATCAGTTAATATTCGGTCAACAGAGACTGGAGTTCACCCAATGTAAACCCTTACATACCATAGCAGCACAGGGGAAGCCTTCCAGAACATGCATCTCAGTATTGTTTCACTTCTCCAAAGCGGAAAGGTATTGTAGATTTGGGGACCACGGGCACTTAAGCGACACAGAAGCTCCGCATTCGAAAATCGCAGAGCAAAGGCACAAGCATGAAGATGAGGTAACAGAGCCAGAGCCACCATGCGGTGATCTGAAATGTTCGCGTCATCGAATTCAATTTCACCTTCCCGTCTTCGAAGTTTCACCATTGCACCGATTCTATTCATCAATGCCTCTACAACAATGAATATTACCTTTAGTATTCCTCAATCTTAATCAACCCTTCAATGATCGCGTCACCTCAAGGCTTGCAACTCGACTCGCGTCTCTGCATCTCCACACAAACTCAATACCAACGCGCATAACAACCAAGCAAAATATAAGAAACAAGATGCTTCCAAAAACGTTACAAGGCGATTGATCCATTTGAGCACTATTGTTATATATTCCTCGGTGAGTGCATCCGCTGTAGCTAAGACTGTTAATCCAATACCAGGTGCTCCCAGCCTACAAAATGCCACCCCCGTTCAGACATCATCATCACCATCCCCTTGCAGCGAAGTCCTCTAGCGTGTCTCTCAGTGTTTCCTCCATAGTCTTGAGTTTGATCCCGAAAATCTTCTTCTCCTTCTCTGTATTATATTGAATATTATATGACTTCTCGAGGCCGGGTATGCCCTTTGCAGGTGGGTGGTTTGGGAGAGGGTATGGCTGAATAGTATTGGCGACATCAACTGAAGGCAAGAAATTCGGTCAGTCAAGCCTGATCGCTCTTACTACCGAGTTAGAATAGGTGACATACGCCACTCTTGCCAAACAAATGAGCCTAGCATAGTCAAGCAATCATCGTCAGTGTATATTGACTTGTAGGGGAATTGACAACACACCTGCAGACACGATGACTCGTTCACCGCCTGCGGCTTCTTTCTGCAATGCCAATATATGGCCCTGCGCTGTATCACGAACGTCTACCCAAGCATTTGATGTGTATAGGAGTTCTTGTGATTTGGGACCGTCGCCGACAATGACATCATACCAGGACTTGAGCGACGTATTAAGACCTGCAGGTCCCCCACTGATCTCATGGATAGGTGGCTAAGAGGCGCATTATGATTGTGAATTTGCAGATCGTCTTGATCAGAACACTCACCCCAAAAACCTGGATGGTGAGAGCGTAAATCAGTGGGAAGGGTAATAAGCTATGCAATAACTCACGAAGGGAGGATTAATGACCACCAAATCCCACTGAACATTCGCCTTGTGTTTTTCATAGAAGTCCCAAGCAGCTGCCATCACGTTAGAGGTTTATGCGCAAAATAGCTGAAATACAACATACCCTTCTCCGCCAGAGTCTTTGAAGTACGGTATTTGGACATAGTGAGGGCGTTCACTCCATTCTTCTCAACGTCTTCAACAGATTCTACGTTCCAATCTTTCTCCGAAAAGACGGTGGGCTTGGTTGGAGGCGCCATTACGGCCCCACACGATGAGGTGATAACAACGCGCTTCACATTTGTTCTGTTGATGACTTAGCAACGGACTCTGAAGCAGCAATGGTGTGAGGCATACCCGTTCTTTAGAGCGCTTTGTAGGATACCCACAGTCCCTTGAACCGCAGGTTGAATATATCCTGGTAAATGATCACGTCAATGGCAAGGTCCCAACCTCTGACGTGAGTGTATAATCATGCCTTGCGGGTCGACGATACTGGTCACAAATGGAGACGCCGTGTGCTCGATAGCATCAACACCCCGAACTGCCTCATCGAAGGCACCTTCCTAGGATTCAGTAAGCCTAAACGGTTCTGAGAAGATATCGATAGGATGGCAGACCTTAACAATGTCATCCACAACTACAACTTCAAGTTTATCCTGACCATAACCCCTCTTCCCAAAGTAATCGATCAAATGCTTCGCCTTATCAGCAGTTCGCACCGTGCCACGAACAGAGTATCCTTGTTCAAGGAGTTGCTGAACGACCCAGATGGCAATATAGCCATTAGCTCCAGTGACAAGGACTTTGGCTGGCGGGGGGACCACAGTCATGGTTGGAAGCGAATGATGATGGAGACAACAAAAATGTTTCAAGTTTTGAGTACGAGCCAATGTTGTAGCCACGGGATCGGAGAAGGTTGCATTCTCTGTGCGACTATTATGACAAATGAGGAGAGAAAGCCTTGTATATGACAAAGCTTGGGCACATGGTTGTGTGCCTCTTCTTCTTCAGGAATCATTGGCTCTCCGCTCCTTGGTGTATGACGACGCGAGAATTTTCGATGTATAGGAAGGCTGGCAGGGAACAGGTGTTGTGTACGACGTTAGCTATGGAGGGTCACGTGGCTCTCGGGTGCTAACCGTGACAATGTCGGCAGCCACCACAACGTCGAGCTTGTCCTGACCATTATTAACCCCTCTTTCCAAAGTAGTCGATCAGATGCTTCGCCCTGTCAGCGGTTTGTACTGTGCCACGGGCCAAGTATTCTTGTTCAAGAAGTTGCCGAATGACCCAAGCCACAATCTAGCCATTGGCTCCAGTAACAAGAACTTTAGATGACGGAGTGACCGCAGTCATGATTGAAGTAAATGGTGGTGGAGGTGACAATGCAGCAGCCGTGGATCTAGAGGGGGATCACCCTCCGTGTGACTGTTACGGCAAATGAGGACAGAAACGCATCATTGGTGGTGCATGAATTGTTCTCCAGGGACCTTAGGCTTTCTGCTTGCTGAGCCTTAGACAGGACAGCGTTACGCAACCGCGTGGCCAGTCAGTCAACACTCGGCCAGTAGAGACTGGAGTTCACTCAGTGCAAACCCTTACATACCATGGCAGCGCAAGGGAAGCCTCCCATAACATTTATCTCAGCATCGTTCATTTCTCCAAAGTAGAAAGGTATTGTATGTTTCGGGTCATTGAGCGCTTAAGCAAGTTTCACATTCGAAGCCGCAGAGCAAAGGCCGTGACAAGTATGACACTGAGGTGACAAAGCCACCATGCGATGATCTGAAAGTTCGCGCCTCCAGAATTCAACTCTGCCTTCCCATCTTCACCGATGCATCGATTTTATTCATCAATGCCCCTACACAAAAGGATGTTGCCCTTCAGTATTCCTCGATCTCGATCAGCCCTTCAATGGTCACGTCACCTTGAAACTTCTAACTAGACCGCATCTCTGCACCTCCGTACAAACCCAATAGCTCAGACTATTCACTACTTCACATTCAAGGCCCATATTATGATAGCCCACCCCGCGGAGCCTATAGTCCTGCTCGGTGACTTCTGATAATTCGCTCTTGTCGCTTCCCATCGTACCAACTCGCATAACAACCAAGCAAAATACAGAAAACAAGGTGCCTCCTCCAAAAACGTTATAAGACAATTATTGATTAATCCATTTGAGCACTATTGTTATATGTTTCTCTGTGAGTGCATCTGCTGCGTCTGAGACCACTAATCCAGTATCGGGTATTTCCAGCCTACAAAATGCCACCCCCGTTCGGACATCGTCATCACCATCCCCTTGCAGCGAAGTTCTCCAGCGTGTCTCTCAGGGTTTCTTCCACGGTCTTGAATTTGATCCCGAAAATCTTCTTCTCCTTCGCTGTATCGAATTGTGTATTATAAGACTTCTCGAGCCCGAGAATGCCCTTCGCAGGTGGGTGGTTTGGGAGAGGGTACGGCTGAATGGCATTGGCGACATCGACTGAAGGGAAGAAATTTGGCCAGTCAAGCCCAGTCGCTCATAGTATCGAGTGAAAAATAAGCGACGTACGCCAATCTTGCCAAACGAACGAGCCTAGTGTAGTTCAAGTAGCCAAACCATCAGTGTACGTTGGCTTGTAGGTGAATTGAAACACACCTGCAGACACGATAATCCGCTCACCGCCTGCGGCTTCCTTCTGCAGTGCCAATATATGACCCTGCGCTGTATCGCGAACGTCTACCCAGGCATTCGACGTGTATAGGAGTTCCTGCGATTTGGGACCGTCGCCGACAACGACATCATACAAGCGCTTGAGTGACGAATTAAGACCTGCAGGTCCCCCACTGATCTCATGGATAGGTGGCTAAGAGGCGTGTTATGATTGTGAGTTTGCAGATTGCCTTGATCAGAACGCTCACTCCAAGAACCTGGATGGTAAGGGCATAAATTAGTGAGAAAGGTAATGAGTTGTGCAATAACCCACGAGGGAGGGATTAATGACCACCAAGTCCCATTGAACATTTGCCTTGTATTTTTCGTAGAAATCCCAAGCAGCTACCGTCGCATTAGAGGCTATATGTGCAAAATAGCCGAGATACACCATACCCCTCTCCGCCAAAGTCTTTAAAGTAAAGTATTTGGACATGGTGAGGGCATTTACTCCATTCTTCTCGACGTCTTCAACAGATTCTACATTCCAATCCTTCTCCGAAAAGACAGTGGGCTTGGTAGGAAAGGCCATTATGGCCCCACCCGATGAGGTGATGACAACCCGCTTCACATTCATTCTGTTGATGACTTAGTAATGAACTTTGAAGCAACAATGACGCAAGGCATACCCGTTCTTTAAAGTACTTTGTAGAATACCCACAGTTCCTTGAACCGCAGGTTGGATATATCCTGGTAAATGACTGTGTCAACGGCAAGGTCCCAATATCTGACGCGAGCATATGACCATGCCTTGTGGGTCGTCGATATTAGCCACGAGTGGAGACACCGTGTGCTCGATAGCGTCAACACCCCGGACTGCCTCATCGAAGGCGCCTTTCTAGGGTTCCGTCGGCGTAAACAGTTCAGAGAAGATATCGACAAGATGGCTGACCTTAACAACGTCATCCACGACTACAACCTCAAGCTTGTCCTGACCATAACCTCTCTTCCCGAAGTAGTCGATCAGATACTTCGCCTTATCAGTAGTTCGCACCGTGCCACGGACCGAGTATCCTTGTTCAAGGAGCTGCCGAACGACCCAGATGGCAATATAGCCATTAGCTCCAGTGACAAGAACTTTGGCTGGCGGGGGGACCACAGTCATGGTTGGAAGCGAACGATGGTGGAGACAACAAAAACGTTTCAAGTTCGAGTACGAGCCAATGATGTAGCCATGGGATCGAAGAAGGTCGCTCTCTGTGTGACCGTTACGACAAATGAGTAGAGAAAGCCTCGTATACAACAAAGCTTGAGCACACGATTATGTATCGATCTCCAGGAACCATTGGCCCCCCGCTCCTTTTGGTACGACGACGCGAGAATTTCGATGTATAGGAAGGTAGATAGGAACAAGTGTAATGTACGACATTAGCTACGAATTGTCACGTGGCTCTCCGACGATTACCTCGCTCGTCCTCGCCAAATGTGTCTCTTCTTCTCCAGGAACCATTGGCTCCCCGCTTCTTGAACGCTACTCACAGGGCAACGTTGCCCAGCCACCGGACAAAACCGTTATCATCAGACCAATGAAGATTAGAACGCACCAATGCAAAACCCTCGCAAGGCTCCCGCAGTCGATCTAAGCGTATAGACAGAGGGAAATTACAGACCGATTACTTGTTAGCGGCGCCAAACATTGAAACCATAGCTTGGGTGCCCTAGCGGGGACCTACGATGCAACGCAATCAGTACTGCTGCCCATCAAACGTGAAATACTTCCCTCGCTTCGCTACAAGGCGTCTGCTTGCAGGTGCGCTCGGCAAAGTGCGGGGGGTGTGCACCATCATTGTTCGTCACAACGGAACTTGCGATTACCGTTGTCATTTTCCTTTCAGTGGGTTTGTCTTCTACACCTCGAATCTTGAACTGTGCGCGGTGGTATGTCTGGGTAGTGGGTTTACATATGACTTCTCGATCAATTGAGGGCCGTATCACACATGCACATTCAATCTGACTTAAGAAACTAAGACAGACCAACGCTCTACAAACATCTCCAGAATTAGTAATAGGTTCAGCGAATATGTGGGAACAGGTCTGCCCATTGTACGTTTCTATACACGTTCTCGGGGAGGCCAGAAAGTGTGGAAAAGGAAAGATAGATCAAACTGCAACGAGCGAAGATGTAAAGTATCAACGAAACAGAAAAGATAAACCCGGAAAAGTATCTGACAACTTTCAAGTTAACAAAACGGGCCACGAGCAACTGAATAAGACCAAGGGCTGGCTGCACAGTAATGAAGAGAGCGCACTACCTCCACCACTGATGTTCGGAGGGAGTTGAGAACGACGATGACGACCATAGTGTTAAGTGAAAAGCTCCAAAGGCAGACCCAATCGCAACTGGGAGTAATAGAGTGGCGGTTATTGTAGCCGGGTCCTGATCTTCAGCGTAGAACATCGGAACTCGAATTCTACCGACAGTGGCCGTTGTATGTCTTTGACCTCGTGAAAAGGGGACCCTGTTTGTCCAGAGGCTGTTGGCCTTGGACAAAAGAAGGACGGGAATGATAACGACGGGAATGAAGAAAAGAAAGTAAGATATTATGACGCAGCAGGAGCTTCCGATGTCCTGTCCAGTTCTGATGGACCGGAATGCTTTTGCAAGTCCCTCGCAAAGTCCAAGGAACGAATCACAACTTTCTTTATCGTATAGTTCCTCGCCACGGTTGACCCGAGAAGCGTTGACTTCTTTGTAAGGCCTGTGGCCGAGCATCGTTTCTGCCTCTTCGGTAGCTTCAAGCATGGACTCACCCGAGTTGGTGGTCAGGTCAGGAGTGGATTGTGTGAGTTTAGGGTCAGAGGTGCTACAAAGGGGGTCGGGAGACGTTCCTTGGCACACTGGAAGGGATTCAGGGGTACTTTTCAACGGGAGCTTGATTGGGACCTGGACTCTTTGAGGTTTATCCCACCAGATGAGATATACGATGCCATTCAACGCGGCAAAAGCCAGCGTCACCTCCAACTCTGCCAGGGGCAGACCCAAACGCCATCGAGCTGTGCATTGGGCGACGAGCCACGTTGTTTGCACGACGACGAGCGATTTCGTCAGGAAATCGCTTTTGCCCTTGTCGGCGATGTCCTCTTCTTGAATTGAAGGGACGTCTATCTCTCCGTTCTCGATCGACTTGAGCATGCGCTCGAAAGTCAGGACCTTTTGTGGTTTTCCGTCATGGTATAACACAAACCCTCCCATCTGCACAAAGAACCCGTGCGCGAGAGTCCAGCCCTCCCTGGGAGTCTCCTCGGGACCGGTGAACCACTGCTTGATCTTGAGGATGATCGATAATTCGGGATCAACTGTTCTGTAATCAGCAGATGTGCCTCTATGGGCAACCAAGGAGGCTTACCCCCTCCATGAAAACGATCATTAAACTCTTTCTTGATCCTCCTGGCCGCGATCCACTGTCTCATTGCCCAATACGCTATCAGCTCCGGTGCAATAATCGCACAAATTATCGTGACGATCTGCCGCCTAAAGCGCTGAAACCCAGAGTCCTTGGGTCCGGACAGGTTCGGGTGTATAGCAGACCAGGTACACGCAAAGATTGTCGCGAGGCAGCTCCAAAGGATTTGGGAAGTCGTACGGTATCGTCCCAGCTTCAGACACTCGGGGAGTTCTCGCCCGAGGATGGAATGATATGGGGTGAGATCAACGTCAAGAGTCTCAGCTGTGGTCGAGCCAACAGGCGAGCTCTGAGCAGTAGTGAAAGCGAGGAAGAGGGAGAATAATAACATGGTGTTTGTTGGACGTCAATCCCGATGAACCGCCGCGTATATATCGTTTCTCCTTGTTGAGCGTCATACTCGGCAAGAAGGTGAAAGTGCGTGAAGGGATGGAGCGCGCTTAACCTGTGCAAGAAACCTCCTTGACCATGCTCTTGCCGCGTTGGAGTGTTGAGTAGCATAGATCTGTAGCATAACGCCAACCTGCTCCACAGGACATCTGAGAACGTGTAGAATGTATGTAGCCAACTCAAATCTGCTTGGAAGTGGCCGGTCTCTATTGTCGGTTGAAACGCCACCAACAGTATTGTTAAAGTTTCTGGGAGGTTTCCGGGCAAGATGAATTAAATCATGCGACTTGTGGGCAGCAAAATGGGTGTGGCGCAAGTCCAATGAGTGAACTTCCTGAGCGCCAATGCGACGCCTGTCCTGGAGTTTTGAACTGGAAGGTTACATGCAAGTGAACGGAAGAAAAGAACGGACGTCGCCTGGTTCTCGAATTGAAACCTTGGATCTATTCTCCCACGGTTAATGCAGTTCCGAGCGTGGCACTGCCCTACGATTCTACGAAGTTTCATCAATCTGCACGAATCACGCAGAGGTTTCCCCTTCTTTGGAGATATGGCGTCTATCACGATCTAGAGTACCGTCTTGGAGATGTCCGCAGTTCCATAGTAGTCTGTATTGAATATTGAATAGTAGCACTGGGAGGGCATATGGAAGGCGAATGACGAATAGGGTACGCACGATAGAAGGTCCTTTCATCCGGGCCTTGCGGACCGCGAGCCGCTCCCCAATCTCCAACTTCCACACCCATATCCCCACATGAAACCCCCATCCACGCAGCCCAAACCACAACCACCACAATCAACGACCAAATGAGCACCCCATCCCAAGTCCTCGACGCACTTTCCTCCTCCCAACTCATCCCAGACATCCTTCCCCCAAATGTCAAAGAGACATTCACCCCTACCGTCCTCTTCACCATCATCTGGCCCTCCACCGCCGAAACTGTCCTCGGAAACGAGATCCCCCTCCCCAATGTCCTCGAAGAGCCTAATGTCAAGATTATGCCGCTAAACGTACCGAATTTACCGGGAGAGGTCAAGTATACACTTGTGATGACAGATCCGGATGCGCCAAGCAGAGCTGAGCCGAAGTATAGGCAGTGGAGACATTGGGTGGTATGTTGTGTTGAGGGGTTTATTTTGTTCTGGGTGAGGATTGTTGATGTGCTGTGCAGGTGACGGGGCTGCAAATCCCGAACGTTCAGTCCGGTGCCACGGATGTTGTGTATGCGTCGAAGACTAAGCCTGCGACGACCCCGTACCGCGCGCCAGGTCCTCCTCCTGGCAGTGGCCTTCACCGCTATAGTGAGTACCCAACGGTCGATATATGCACGCATAACTGATTATGTGCGTGGGAAATGTAGCCTTCCTGTTGTTTGAGGAACCGGAAGGAGGGGTGACGATCCCAGAAGGTGCTGTCGAATATGGGACGACATTGGAAGAGCGAAGGAGCTGGAACGCAATCAAGTTTGCTGATCAATACGGGCTCAAGCTCGTTGGAGTCAATTTCTTCTTGTGCCAGCAGTAAAAGATAATGGAGTTTGGTATTACACGCAAATACGACAAAGGATCGTCATACCGGCATTACTTTTTATCTCCTGTAGTCTGCTCCTTCTCTTTCCTTTCCTGTTCAGCTTTCGCTTCTCTTGCCAATTCTTCACTGATGCCATATCCATCCTTATCCAACGCCTCACCGAGCGTTAGGATAATGGGTTGAGCTTTGGCCCAAAAGTCTTGCCATTTGCCCCCCGAGTCAATGACATCACCGGTGGGAGGTGCCGTGTTTTGCTCCACTTCTTGCAGGTGGACATCACACAGTGGTACCAATGCATCAGCAAGGGCAAATATCTGAGAATGCTTGGAGCGAAGGTCGGCAGATTGAGGAACAGAAGTAATGTCGTTTGTGATTGTTTTCGTCAGAACGGCAATAGCATGTCGAGCGCGTCCAATTTCGGTTTCAACTGAGACTGGTGCGGAGTTGAAGGCCTATATGCTAGTGAGCAAAGGATACTGCAACAAACAGCTCACTCACGAGGAGGAATTGCTGAGTGGCCTCTTCGGCCTCTTTGATGTCGTTGCTGAGAGGGCGCCCAAGATAGAGAATGATATGGAACAAGAGCGAGTACGCGCGCCGAAGTCTGTCCTCGAAGTCTGGCGGAGTTGAGGGGAGCCATGGAGCCTTGGCAGCGGATTCAAGGAAGTCTATCCAGGGAATATCTTGCGGGTTATCAGGTTGTTCAGAAGAGGGCTTTGCGGAGCCATCATTCGCAGATGTTGTGTATTGACGGGCATACGGAGGTCCCAGACGCGGAGCGGGGACTATTTGAACCTTTGGGACGGTACGGGTTTGGGACAGACCGAGAGTGCGGGTTGGGCGAACTATCTTCGTTCAGTGAATTTGGTGGAATTTTTGCTTGCAGGATTAGAATAGCTCACCCCGCTTTTCGTTGTTGTCGAGACTATTCTCGTGGCCCTGGCCGCTCGTTGAATGTGTCTGAACATGACCGCCGGAAACGACTTGGCGTTGGCGAACACGGAAGCCAACAACGTCATGCGTGATGTATCACGTGATCGAGTTTCACGTGCATACTCAATGTCATTTAATAAGGTTCATATCCTTTTCCCCCTTTCCGTGTTGACTTCAACAGCCTCTCGGAGTTCTCGGACGTTCTGGACAGGCAACAGTCGAAGGCTACTCTTGCACTATGGTCTTTGGAGACTAACCACGTGGATTTTGCTCCACGACATATGCACAGTCGCCCAAAATATGCATTTCGTTATTCAATGAACACCACCGGCTTTCCCACTTCAGTGACCAGTGATTACTCACCCGCGGCTCCTCGTTTCTATTCTTTTTTGTGATTGACGCGAGATGCACGAAACAACTTCTATTCTCCCTGCTTGCGTGGATATATCGGAGGCCTAAACCCAGTTCACACAGATGCTGATAGCTCGTCTTGATAACAAGCACGGCGCAACGTCTAATCTTCAATTGATCACCTCTGTTCCTCCCGCAAACCGTCGGTCTTCGTTTTGTAAAGGCGCATGTCGTCTCCCGTCTTTCAGCGAATGACATCAGCGGTCAGTTGTTCAACAGGCGAGCTTGAGCCCGAGCCCGATTACCCACGACGTCAAGTGACCTCCTGTCGATCAGTTACCTACCTGAGAATCACCTCTCGAGTTTCTTAACCTCTTTGGATATACTTGGAGCGAATATATGCGACAGTTCCCGTGGGTTTGATCTTCTAAACCCCGATAAGTATCATGTTACTCGTTTTCCGCGTGGCTAGTTGCGACCTCAATTCAGAAGGAACAAGTTGCTGGGTATATTCTGCATATGCTAGAAGGCTCATGATTTGGGTCATGCGTCACTAGAAGGCAACCGGGTTCACTTGTAAAACGGTGGCATGCGACTCGACTCCTCAATCAGGTATAGTTATCCTCGAATGCGTGCTATCGCTGGAACTGCCGTGCAACGTTGCACCAGAACCAACTTCCGTTTCTATACAAGATGAGTAACATATAACGCGACCTTCCCAATGACCTGGAACACCAAATGCACTTGTCGCACTCATCGGTTCACAAGAATCAATGATGAAGTGGTCAACCCTCCTTTCCCTCGCCTCCCTGGCGTTCGCAGCACCAACACCTTTCAATGCGACCCTCAATAAACGAGCGCCAAGCGGTTCGAAAACCGTTATAATTCAGATGTTCGAATGGAACTGGGACTCGATCGCGGCCGAGTGCACGAACTTCATTGGACCGAATGGATACGGTTTCGTTCAAGGTAATCCATCGCCAAACAGTGTAGATCCCCGACACGACTCTGATAATAAGGATACAGTGAGTCCTCCACAAGAGCACGTATCAGGACCCCAGTGGTGGACAGACTATCAACCCGTCTCCTACAACCTCAACTCAAAACGAGGGAACCGATCCCAGTTCCAAAAGTTCGCCTCACTACCACTCTCCCAGCTCCCTAACCAGATGCTGACCCAACCTTTCCCCTCTCCTAGTATGGTGAATGCATGCCACAAAGCTGGAGTGGGGGTTATCGCAGGTTAGACCCACTCGGGTTTCTCGGGAGAAGCCAAACTAGGCCTAATAACCCACTATTATATCACCTACAGACACGCTTTTCAATCATATGGCTGGATCAGATTCTGGGACAGGCGTAGGCGGAAGCTCATTCACTCATTATAATTATCCGGGAATCTACCAGACTCAGGATTTCCATCACTGTGGGCTCGAGCCCGGTGACGACATAGTGAACTACGGGAACAGAGTGGAGGTGCAGACGTGTGAGCTTGTGAACCTTGCTGAGTGAGTCCCTCTCATTCCACTATGTTTAATAAGATTAGGTTGCGCTGAAAGCTGGGTGTTGGTGATAAAGTCTCGCTACCGATACGGAATATGTGAGAGGCCGACTTGCGCAATATGGGAATGATCTGTTGTCGCTTGGTGTCGATGGTTTCCGGCTGGACGCTTCTAAACGTACGTACCATTTATTCCTGGCTATCGTTGTATGTGAAACCGAGGCGACTTGCACAGACATCCCTGCTGGCGATATCTCGAACATCTTGGGTAGGCTATCCAGGAAACCTTATATCACACAGGAAGTCATCTTTGGCGCTGGTGAGCCCATCCAACCTTCGGAGTACGTTGGAAATGGTGATGTGCAGGAGTAAGTAATTTCATCAAACACCAACCCGGCGCGGACTTACACCTCAAAAGGTTCCGTTACACTACTGCGTTAAAAGACGCGTTTTCCGGTGGAGGTATCTCCAGCCTCCAGAACCTGGACAACCGAGGTTGGGTTCCCGGCAGCCAAGCCAACGTCTTTGTCGCCAACCACGATACCGAGCGCGTACGTCCCTCCCGCCACATCCCCCCCAATCCCATACTTAGGCCTCATCCAGAACGGGGCTTCGCTCAGATACGACTCTCCGTCAAACACTTATATCACCGGAACGATCTTCTCCCTCGCTCACCCATACGGAACACCCACAATCATATCAAGTTACACCATCTCCAACAACGACGATGGCGCCCCCAACAACGGTACGTCTCCTCGACTTCTCCCAAAACACCCGAACCCACACGTAATTAACCCTACACCCATTCCAGGCGCAGGCACCTGCAGCACCACGGGCGGCGCAAACGGCTGGCTCTGTCAACACCGCTTCATAGCCATCACAGGCATGGTCGGGTTCCACAACAACGTCGGTTCCGCACCAATCACCAACTGGGTCTCACCCCAATCCCAACAAATCGCTTTTGGTCGGGGCTCGCTGGGCTTTGTTGCGATCAATAATGCAGACTCAGCTTGGAGCTCAACGTTTACGACGTCTTTGCCTGATGGGACGTATTGTGATGTGATTAGTGGGAAGAGTAGTGGAGGGTCTTGTACCGGCTCTTCGTGAGTTTCAACTTTTTTTTCCGGGTGATTCGTTGTGATTGTGGTTGGTGTGGTGCTGAGTGATGCGTGTTCGGTGTAGGTTTACAGTTTCGGGAGGCAAGTTCACGGCGACTGTTCGAGCTAGAGATGCCCTTGCGATTCACACTGGAGCGAAGGGAAGTGGAAATGGGAGTGGAGGAGGAGGAGGAGGAGGAGGGAGCGTCGCTGTCAGTTTTGAGGAGACGGCTGAAACGGTGTTTGGAGAAAATATATTCCTCGTCGGAAGTATCTCCGAACTAGGATCTTGGAATCCTGACTCGTCGGTTTGTGATCCCTTTACTCTCAGATGTGTAAATCTACTGACGATTGTGGTTTGTACAGATTGCGTTGTCCTCTGCGAGTTATCCCGTCTGGAAGATAACTGTCAGTCTCCCCCCGAACACGTCATTTGAGTACAAATTCATTAGAAAGGAGTCAGATGGATCTGTGAGTTCACGTATCACCGTCGCAAATCTTTGACCAGCGTTAATGACCGACAAATAGGTTGTCTGGGAGTCAGATCCGAACAGACAAGCAAAGACCACCGCGTCAGGAACGCAGACAATCACGGCAACCTGGCGATAGTGGAGAACAGAAGGTTTGATAAGCACATACGCCAGGACAATGGGCAACAACTTGTTGAGTAAATCGGATTTTGTAAATGAGTGTAGGTATGTAAGAATGCCAGTTGGTTACTCAGGTAGTAAAAAGATTCGGATACGGGGAATCGAACCCCGGGCTATCGCGTGAGAGGCGATAATGTTAGCCACTACACCATATCCGACGATCCTGACCACCTTTGTTCCTTTTCCCAAGGTATGCAAATAGCTTTTACCCTATGATAGGAGATTGCGGGTATTAGAAAAAAGAAGGGATATTCTGGGGTACTGATGTCACCAAGGCTCCCAGACAAAACATCAACCACTAATTTCAAATTGATTGCTATTCTCGTTGATCATCGCGCTTATCTCCATGATAAAAATTACCAGTGGTAAGTATCCGTTGGCTGGTTTTCGTGCAAACTACCTCCTACCTCTGACCTCATGTGGTGGTAAGGGGTTTTTGCAATTATCATGCCATCCTCTGCTGTTACTCTTTGTCCCTAACAATCCAAAACAATAAGTTGTATTGGATATGGATAAGGAGAAGTACTGCCATGATTCCTTTTCATCCTATATGACTTACTTTGGCCTAGAATTCTGTGTTTCTCACTCAGGGACTGAAGGCGCCACATCGTGTGAGCCCGAAGCACATAGCAGAAGCCTTGGCCGCATGCAACAAATCAAGCCGAGCAATTCCTGAGAAGCAATTGTTGTTTGAACAGCTCCTGGATCTATTTTTACCGCAGCATTATTACCTCCAGCTTGTCATTTACAACGCGAGTTGACGAATATCCCCTCAATTATAGGAGCTGATGTGATACACTTGGGAGAACATGCTGCTATGCATGTGAAGCCCCTACAACAGATGTTATCAGGCTACCTCAGGCCCTAGGCTTATCACACGATGAGAACTATTTTTAGGGGAGCGCGTACCATCCCGAACCGATGGCCGCAACTGTGGAGTGGGCTTAGCCACCCAGGGGCGAGGACCGCCAAGCTTAAAATCTCCAACGGAGTCTGCTGCGCAGATGGCGCAGTTGGAGCCAACACGTCCTTTGAGTTCTCGGGAAGGTAACATCGCTACATCAAGTCAGGCAACCTGTGGGTCCTCACGGTATTGAAAGACGGCGCGAAATAGTCTTCTCAGAGGAGGGTCTTTATGGGATGTATAACATTCCCGTTAACCACATTGGATGAGGTGCTCATTTCTGGAGCTCGATCTGGTATCATGCCGCCATGTCTTGAGATAACCTCAAACGGCTTGATTGGAAATAGTGAGAGTGTACGGGCACGTGGCAAATGTTAGCCAGCCAGTCATATGGCACGAATTTTCAACTCATATTGTAACTGCTCCAGTTCTAGTTGACTGGAGCAGGCGTACGGTGCGTAGTCGGACAGCCGACATCTAGAGAATGCTCAAACACGAACACTGGTAGTAAGGACCATCCTCATAAGGGCTGAACCGGATATTATGACTAGTTTCAGTGAGGAAACGAGGTTTACAACCGCCTTTTGGGGAGTAATTCCTCTTCTATTGGACCCAATATGCTTTGCTTTCGTGTCACCAATTCTCTCCCACGTCTTTCGTGAATATTTCATCCATTTCCCTCGTTCAATCCTCACACATGATCCCTGAATCTTGCCTTAGGACTAAAATAACTTCACTGCAAGAATAAAAGGCCGCCATCCTTCCAGTAAATCCACTGACAAGCGTCACAATGAGACTCTCGTCTGTTCTATCTCTGCTTTTAGCAGCTTCGCCGAGCGTGTTCGCTGCTACCCGAAGGCTGGAGTTCAATGTCGTCAATGCCAAAGTGGCCCCTGACGGCTTTGAACGAGAGTATGAAGTTTTCCTTGTTTCAAACCGAAAAGTTGCTTATTCTTTCTTGGCTTCAGCGCCGTTCTCATCAACGGGCAATATCCTGCTCCTCTCATTACTGCCAATAAGGGAGATCGCCTGGTCATTCCGACTCATAACAAACTGACTAGCCCGCTCATGAGGCGTAGTACCTCGATCGTAAGTTGACTCTTCCCATCCAGGTGGTTCTTATATGATCGCTGATGGTGCTATAGCACTGGCATGGACTTTTCCAAGCAAGGACCTCGGACATGGACGGACCCGCCTTTGTCAACCAGTGCCCAATTCCGCCCAACACGACTTTTGTCTATGACTTCGACACTGCGGGTCAAACTGGGGGGTACGTATTAGACTGAGTTATCCACAGCGACTCCCTTCCAATTCTGTCTATAGCTATTGGTATCACTCTCACTTGTCTACTCAATACTGCGACGGTCTGCGTGGCGCCATCGTCATTTATGGTGACTTACTTCCCATCTTCGCAAGAGTCGATTGTTTCTAACCCCCCTTGCAGACCCGCAAGATCCATTGAGGCACCTCTATGATGTCGATGACGAGAATACTGTTATCACCTTGTCTGAGTGGTATCACATCCTTGCCCCAGCGGGGAATAACGAATTCTTCTCGACTGGTATCGTTCCGTAAGTCCGTATCGAACTGCAACCATGCCTCGAGGATTCATACCTAGGATAATCACAGTGTACAAGACGCTGGTCTGATTAACGGGAGAGGCCGTTTCAATGGAGGTCCTCTTGGTGAGTAACATGCCATCATTGTTTTATGTGCTTGCCCACAGACAACTGACCGACTACAGTCCCATTTGCTGTTGTCAACGTTCAGAAAGGCAAGCGCTACAGGCTCCGCGTTTTTGCTCTCTCTTGCAGGCCATTCTTTACTTTCTCCATTGACAACCATAACTTGACCTTCATCGAGGCTGACGGAATCGAGCACGATCCCGTAGAGGTCCAGAATATCGATATTTATGCTGCTCAGCGTATCTCAGCCGTCCTTCATGCTAACCAACCGGTCAATAATTATTGGATCCGAGCTCCTCCTACCGGTGGTAGCCCAGCAAGAAATCCGAACTGTGAGTCTGACATGTCACACGTATTACCAGGCCATCTCACTAACCTGGTATCTCGTCAGTCAATCCCAATCTCACCCTTGCTATCTTGCGCTACAAGGGTGCTCGCAATGTTGAGCCCACTACGGTCAACGTCCCTGGCCACAAGCTCCTTGATCAGGAGATGCACGTAAGTTCAATAATCTCGCAGCTAAATCGTCAAATGCTCAATTGGTTCGAAACGACAGCCCATTGCTGAAGTGGGCCCCGGAAAGGTAATCACACTTCGTCTCATTCCTCACATCCCTTTTGCTCAATATTCCCATACCCGCATTGTAGCTCGGTGACGGACCTCCCGATGTCCACATCACCCTGAACATTGCCCAGGTGAGGAGGAACTTCGAAGACTCTTCAGCATGACTCACGCTATCCCAAGCCGAATCCACCTTTCTTCGATATCAATGGAATCTCTTATATCTCGCCTTCCGTCCCCGTTTTACTTCAAATATTGAGCGGTGCAAAGAAACCCCAAGACCTTCTCCCATCGGAACAAGTCTTCGTCGTTCCTAGGAATAGCCTGATTGAGGTCAATATCCCCGGCACAGGCGCTCACCCATTCCACCGTACGTTATTCCATTCGTCTGCCCCTTCTTTCTTCCTAGTTCTCAACATTTACTCCAGTGCACGGTCATACTTTCGATGTCGTCTTGCCGGCTAACGACAACGTCTTCAATTTCAAGAAGTGAGTACCCTAAATCGTAATCCACATTCGACACTGGAGGCTAGCCGCTGACTTTACTCCTCTAGTCCTCTCCGCCGCGACGTCTACCCGATTAATGGTGGTAATACCACCTTCCGCTTCTGTAAGCACTACGTCCAGCCTCGATTGGCCTGTCACTAACTATTCTGGAAATTCTTCAGTTACCGATAACCCAGGCGCTTGGTTCTTGCACTGGTAAGCACTTCTTCTTTTCTCAGCCCTGGACGGTACCGAATCATGTCTATAGTCACATTGACTGGCATCTCGAAGCTGGCCTCGCTATTGTCTTTGCGGAAGCTCCTGAAGACAATGTTAGCGGTCCACAGTCCCAGATCACGCCTCAGGACTGGAAGGATCTCTGCCCTATGTACAATGAACTCGACCCCGAATTCCAGTAATCGGGTTTCGAACGATGATACCTGCTGTCCCATGTATAACTTACTATATATGATGTCGTGTGTTTCACTCGTGTGTAATGGAAGCAGTGGGTGTGAGGTTATTCCCTTATCAGCTTCGAGCTGTCACAAATCATGATGATGCGAACATTGAACCAACAACATCCCTACAGCGCCCGCACAATCTCGGTCCAGGGTCGAGTGAGTCTCGGATATACCCGTATATAACGCAGGTCACACTCTAACAGATACAAGAATCAACAAGGGCTTACCAACCATCAAGTTCGTGTGCCGTTAGCAGTATTGGGGAAAGCATCATCAGAAAGTCTTGTTCCTAAGAGATAGGTCCCTAGCACGCATCATAATTGGGCTTCAGGGAAGAGCTCAAGTCCGTCTTACCTGCGGGTCCATGAATGGCTCCTGGAGAAGTCATACCGGTAACTGTTGAGCTTATGTGCATATGCACCGCCGAGATGTTTTCATCATCACTCACGATGATCTTGATATCGGGAGTCGATGGATCGGGGGTGAATGTCACTTGGACCTCCCAGATATTGGTGTTTTCAATACTCTCAGTACAGGAAGGAGCGAGTGTTCATAATCGACTCCTGAGGAAAATCGCTGACCGAATTCTAGAGAAGATAGTGATTTAGAGTGTAAGGACTATGACCTAGACGCGAGAAATTGCTTCGAATTTGACACCTCAAAACCCTAACCTGACCCCTCTATCTGAGATAATGGGACATTGGCAGGTGGCGGAGCTGAGAGATCGCCTACCGATGAGGTTCTATACAGCCGATCAAAATTTGTGTGGCTCAGAACCGAGTAGTGATGGTTTTCGTGTGGGGGGTCCTTCGAATAGATGATCACTTGTTTCAGGCGTCAAAAAGAATTGAGTCCCTTCCCCATCTACCCTTCTACCTACATGCTTGTCCTGGAGCTCTCTTTCATGACATCAACATCAACACTGAAGTTGTGTCACGCCGGCGGGAAAGGCAGGAACCAGGATACATCACACGGATATGACGAGAGCGTGATCAGAATAGAATTGGCCAGAATGGAACTGTCGATGTTGCGGGCGGAGGCGCTGGTGCACTGCATGATCTTCGACGGCGAAGTTACTATTTCCACCGTCCCCTTGTTTTCTTGTCTGACATACATAGGAATGATACTTCTCCTTACCAAACTTGAACGGATCCATTGAAGAGTAGATTGTGTGCAGGTTCCCAAGTACTTTCCTCCGTCACTGACTTCGCTGGGTAGAAGTCACACGAAAGTTATCGTGCGCGGTCACTAATACGCTGAGATACAGGCATACACGCTCGTGAGCTATTCAATCCCAACCGTCTGGTGTCGCCTCAACTCTAAGCCCGAAGGACCTCGGAGACAGAGACGACAACTACGCAGCCACGCTTCGATAGCGTCACATCCAGAGATAATCACAATGTCGCCTGACCCTATGCGCGCGGCCAACGGAAGCGGACGAGACCAGTGCCGAGTCGGAATGTGCTGAGAAGAGGTGACAACTTTCTCTTCTTCGAAAATCCCGCACGCGCTTCATGGAATAGCGCCTTCCTGCCATAATTGACGCTTGGGATTAGATCTGATCTGACGAGCTACAAAGAGATATTGACTCTCTTAATGCCTTTAAGCCAGTATGCAGTCCCTTAGGGCCCGCCATGTGTGGCATGTGAGGTCTAGCTCACAGTTCGAGACTCGGATATGTAACGCCAAGCAACTCCTGAATTCCGTCTAGCCCGTTAATTTCACGCTTATACTTGTTACCTGAAGATCTGCGTTCATGACGAGAGTGTTGCTCAGTCCCTGAGTGGATTAACGGCCTTACTGGACTCAGGACTGATTCAGGTCATTGCGAAGGTGGGGAAACTGGAGATACACATAAGCCGGCGGTTTGTTTCAATTTGTACGGTATCACATTACGGTCGTTTAACCAACTCCCTGGAGTTACTTTGAGTGAATGCAGTACCCCTTGACTTTCCGGGCGTACCTAAAAACGATAAAGCTTGTCGTTATACGTCACTTGATATAGGCATGGGAGCTCAAAGAATGGAAGATGTTCTGACTTTTTGGGTCATTGGGTAGGCCAGGCATTCTGAAACATGAGCTTAACCACACACATCTGGGTTGATCCCCTCCAGTTCTGGCGGGTACGAATCGGGGTGGACCCATCGCCTGACACTCAGTGGGCTTTGTCGAGTGCATACACATGCGTAACGGTTCTCCGATAGTCTCATGATGCCCACGGCTACTTGCCGTTTCGCCATCTATTCCTATTTTGGTCGTCACGTTGTCTCAAGCTTGTTGGAACCAGCTCCAACTTTTCCGTTATCGGCCAGCAAAGTTTACGTTTCATAGCAAAGCAGGTTAGATATGTACGTGAGATGACAGAACTCGGCGTAAAATGATAAAGCGAAACAGCGAAATATAGGAGAAAGGCCACCTGATAGAACCCTGTCGCGCTGACGCACGAGTGCGAAAACACAACGTTATACACAAACAAGAAATTATGGACAGCAGCACGAAAGCAAGACACAAAGCATCGCGAGTATAGGATATCTAATTAAGGGGAAAAGGAACAAGTGAGAACAAAAGGCAATCAAGTTTCATCAAAATTACATTAGTTGTCATCGCAAAACACATAAAGCAATCATCAAGATCGTAAAAAGTCGTGAAGAGAAGATGGGCATTCAATGCGGAGATGTAACAGAAGCAACGGCGATGGCGAGCTGTGTCTTGGAAGGCATGCAGAACTGTCAATAACCAGAAGAACAGTGACATAGAGAGCAGATACAGAGGGACCATAGCATAGAGACGTTTCCAGAGCATCGAGTTCAAAGAAAAGGGCATAATGAAGTCACAATCATAGCAACTCGGAGGCTGGTAGATCATGTTTGGCTCAGACTCGGATAGGGCGTTGGGTTTTCCTGGCGGTTGAGGCGGGTGTAGGTCGTCCCTTAGGTCTGGGTCGACTGAGCCTTAGGCTGTCTCCTGGTCTGCTGCCAAAGTCAGTATCAGTGGGGTATATTGCAACACGGATTGACTCACGTCGTGATACTCCCTATCCCAATCACGTTCTCCTTCTGGTCCGTTGACATTGTACTTGCCCCCGTACTCAACTTGCCGCCGCCATTACTTGGTTCTGTGGATCCCTTAGGTCCTGTACTTCTCTTGGTCCAACCCAACGCCGTCCTCCTCGCGTTAGAGCCCACTCTTGGTCTGATCATCCCGTCCGCGTTCTTCTTCGGATCCGGCTTGCTAGTATTCTCAACATTGAGCACAAACGGTGAAAGGGATTTAATGGAATCTAGGAGAGGGGCAGCAGCCGGAACGTTGGTGTTCTTGTTCAGGAGTGCCTGCTGTAGCATCGGCGTGGTGAATGAACGGGGTGAGGCGTTGAGAGTGGGTGACGGATGAGCAACTTCGGGTGAGCTCGTTACTTTGGAGGGACGGCTATGAGGATAAGGCGATGGACGGGAGTCTTTGCGCGAGCGCATACGACGAGGCCGAAGTTCAGACGGGAGGGGACCATAATTCTGAACTGAATGCTCTAGGAGTGCCTTCATGCCTTCAGGGTGATGTGGAGGTTGAAAAGCTAGTGATGTGGGGATTAACATACAGATAGAAACAGACTAAGGCCACTCACATTGAACAGCGAAGATGGAGAATGGGGTGTCCGACCAAATTCGCTTGCTCTCAGTAACAGTGCTCTGTACTTCATCCTGCAAGGCGTAGTACCTCCTCAACGCGATAATGCCTCTTTCATCATCCCAAAAAGACATTGATTCCTCCGGGTTGGAATGGATTGATGCCGAATCACTTTCGACGATAAAGACGGGCTGCGACTGGGTGGGACTGCTGGTCTTCTCGGTCATCGCGGGAGACGTAACTACACTTGGCACTTCCTCTTCAATAGTCTCATAGACCGAGCCGGATTGTGAAGAACGGACGTGAGAGTATCGGCGTCGATGACCGTGACCACGAGCGCGGGCGCGGGCTCGAGCGTGTTGGAGAGTTGGAACCGGGTAGGTAGTGTTGGAAAGTATGGCGTCAATCTCCGCGAGGTCAATGCTGGACATAGAACTGCCAGAGACTGAGGATCCATCTGATGCCGAGAGAGGTGGAGTGTCGCCACCGGAGCTTGAAGTGCAGGTGCTCGAACGGGTTCGCGAGGCTGGAGGGGGCCGGGTGAAGACGGGAACAGGACGGACTGAACTGGTGTTAGAGAGGGAAACTATGCGTAAAATAACACTTACATGAAATCGAAGTATCTTCGCCAGCCCCAACGAAGCAGCTATCCTCCAGATTACGCCTTTCTAGCAATCCACGCTGATCTTGAATCATACGCTCCGAGCCAGATTGGAATGCGATCGATGGTTTCTCAACAATCCTGGCCTTGTTTGGAGACTCATAGTCGCAGTCACCTTGGACGCCTTGGAATATCGCGTGTTTCCGCTTCTCGACACGGGCGCACGGCGAAGCCTCCATTATCGACCCCATCGAGCGACGGCGAACATAGCCACCACCGAGCATCTGAAGGAAGTGAAAATGAGTCAAAGATCAGTCGTAAGGAGAGAACATACCGTAATCATGGTATCATCGTCCTTGGGAGGGCTACGGATGCTGTTCATGCTAATAATCGACAGAGGCCGGAATTGATGAGGAGGCAAAAACCCAGGTTGAATGCGAGAGTCATCAACGCAGCCGAAGACTGAATCTTCCGAGAAGACGGATGTGCGCTGCCCAGTCTTGTCAAATATGGAATCGGAGGCTTCGAAAGAAGCCCTGTTATCATCCATAATTGAGTCGTAGGTTGGTTGTTGAGATGTCTGTGCAGAGAACGAAACTGAGCCCTTGGTGCTTTCAGGAGAAGCCGAAATAGAAGCAAGGGGCATTGCGTGGTCGACCATCTCAAACATTTTGTCACCGACGCCAGGTCGCCCTAGTCGCATTGCTGAAAAGTCGCTCATGATTGAATCAACAGAGTTGTTGAACCGGTGGCTGGATCTCCATGCAGAACGGGAACTTATGCTGGCACTGGAACCGCTTCGACGGTGAGCGCCAAAGCTTCGGTTATACAGGCTTATGGGGGGTGCTTGAGAAGAAATGGAGAAGTTGGACTCATGTCGACGATGACCAATGGGGGCATGGAAATAGAAACTAGAGGCATCACTATCGGCCCTTCTTCTCCTAGAGGGATGTTTAAGGAAGGAGAAGGTGTCATCGATAGAGAATGACATAGTTGAAAGGTTCTCTGAAGATGGGCGCTCCTGCAAGCTCGGCAAGCCGAAATCGAAGGGATCAGGGACACCAGGGTTGATGACACGGCCATAAGATGAGACTGAGGAGATACTGAGAATTGAATCATGGCCCCGACGATTGCTACGATAGTTGTTAGAAGCAGGAGGATAGAACGCCGGACGGTTGGGGTTGAATTCAAATCCACGGCGAACTTCCTCGAACGAATCAAATCCAGTGAAGCTAGTGATAGAAGAGGCTTGTGAGTGCCTGTAGATGGAGTTCCTCGCCTGAAGGAGATTTTGGCTGGCATCAGAGGCGACACGTGGACGGGGTTGGGGGGCGTCCGAGACCTTGGCCAAGATCGACTGGAAGAGAGAATCATCTTCAAGAGGCGCGGGAGACGAGGGGGACGAGAGTGATCGAACATGAGAGAGGGGAGGAATGATGTCAGAAAGTGTTAATGGTTCCTCCTTTCTGCGCTGCTCGGAAGGCTCTAGACGGGGGAGACCGCCAAATCTGAAGGATGTGTTGAGTTCACCATCGGAAGCACGCGAGTTGCTGGAGAGGGACGCATTGAATGCCTCAGATGGATCAGCGCTGACGATGACGCGATGAGGCCTATCAGCGGAATCTGCATCGGGGCTTGAGCTAAACAGGTTGGTGGGCTCTTGAACGTCCGCAATCCTGGAAACGTTCTCGACGTTCAACCGTGAGGTGGAGTCCTTCTCGGCGGTCTCCTCGCACTTGGTGGATTGCATGTTGAAAAGACTAGGTTCCTTGACGTCCACCAATCTCGACACCTCGTAGATATCGAATGCCTCTGGTTCATCATCTTCCTGGTCTACGATATTGCTCTGCACCTCCTGTGATTGCCCTTCCAGGATGACAGATTTGTCCGCCGAATCTCCACTAGCACTCAGCTTCGAGAAGTCGAGCGACACCTTGCTCGAAACACCGCTCGTATCCAAATTCAATGGGAGGCGCGGGACTGGTGGCACCTCAACACTCAACAATCCACCAAAACCACACCTCAGATCCACCTTTGCGGGCGTCCTGAAGGCATTCTCGAGCTGCTCAACAAAACTACGACGATCCGAGGCTCCAGACTCGTTCAGCCTCTGCAATTCTCCCGTGAAGTCGAAGCTCTTCTTCGTATCAGCATCAACATCAAACTCTGCATCAGCGTGCTCGGCATCTTCAATCTCTCCTTGAACACCACCGTCGCTAGTCAAAGAAGCATGGAAGAGAGGCGTGTCCATGAGCTCGGGTGGCATTTGCGAAACTTCGAGGGGAATCATAGAACGTGGGCGCTCGACCTCATCATCCTCTTCGTCATCGTCATGGATAAGCCTCTCGTTGAAATCGAATGTGTCATCGTCCTCGCCGCGGTCAGAATTGGCTTTCAGAATAAACTGCAACTCATCAGGGATATCGGAATCAGGATCGGACGCGTCAAGCTCAGGAAGAGCATAACACGATACATCGGAGCCCCCTAAAGTGGCTGGCATTCTTCTCCTCTTCTTCTCCCCACCAGGGACAGGCGCATCATTTGTTAAAGAAACAGTATTGTTCATGTTCGGGCCAGAACCTGAGCGGGAGCCCCTGTCAGGAGGGAAGCTTGTATCACCCATCGAAACATCAGCGGGAATGGGAAGCAACGAACACCGTTTCCTCAAGAAGGCGCTGGCCCTTCGACTAAGGGACGCAGGCGGAGAGACGGAGCCCTTAGCAGCGTTTGTCTTCGGGACGTCAGGAGAAGGACCAAAGATCGAAGAAGCAGAAGGCTTGAGGGTGGCCTTCCCATCGAAGGCGTCGGGAACCCTCAGCGTACGAGCCTTGGGAGGCCGGAGCGGATGGAATACGGGCGCAGGCTCGGGTTCGGGCCCGGGCGTCATCGTACGTTTATGGCCCTTCTTCCAGGTGCCAGTCTTCGAGGGAGTGTCCTTCGGCAAGACATTCTCCTCACTCTCCTTCGTGGATTTCCGTTCCTTCGCCGGGGACAACTGCTGCAATAGCACAGGCCAGGGAGCAATCTGCTGACCAATGCCGACCTCACTTGGCCTCTTCTTGATGGTCGCGTCATTGGCAGTGTTGTTTGCAAAGACGGGAGTAGTGAAGGTCTTCGTCGCGTTGCTTCTCGACTGGGCGTAGGGTCGAAGCGAAGTAATGGAAGCAACACTGGTACGCAAGCCAAGACTCTTCGGGCCGCTATTATGGAGAGTGGAAGGGCTCTTGTTCCTGAGAGGGCTATCATGACCGAGGCGTGGTTTCTTGAGAGGACTTCCGTCCAGGTCAGCATGTGGGCGCGCTGAGTCAAGAATGTCAGCAGGGAGAGGCGAAGGACGAAGAGGGGTGATGTCAGGGGTGGTGGGGGTAGCCTCAAGGTCTAGGTTATTGATGAGCTGCGCGAGGTCATTCGTCGCGGCATCAAGAATAGAGAGGACACCTAGAAAAGAAGTTATGAGTAATCTGCGTGGAGCTAACCCGGGGCCTTTCACCAACCTTCTTCATCTTCATATACAGCGCGGGGGCGCGCCCTACCGAGCATCTGCTCCGACATCGGCCTAGCACGCTGCTTCTTGACAGGGGTCGTATCGGGTGCCTCATCCCTTTTCTCGCCCTCTTTCAAAATGCCCCCATAAACCAGTGAGTCATGAATCTCTTCTGTATCGTCACCATGGCCATCTACAGTCGCTTCCTCAATCGTGACGATAGGGAAGGCTGTGCTGAACCGCTTCTGCATCTCCTCTTGGTCGATATCCATGTCACTATGTCCTTGGCTCGAGGCCACCTCCGGGAATACGTCCGTAATTGATATTCTCCTCCTTCCCTCAATCGACCTCTTACTATCCTTCCCTTCCTCCTTCTCTTTCTCCTTCCTCCGCTTCCTCTTCTCCTTCTTTTCCTTCTGAATCTCCCTCTTGTCACTCTGCAAACCTTCCTCATCCCACTTGATACTTCCACGACTCTCCCGAGTGGAGGCCGACGCGCCAGAGCTCGAAGCCATGGAAATGGGCCTCAAAGACGAGGTAGTACTTATAGTAGAGCCCATGCGCTCCTTGGCTCGTGTACCGAGACCCTCAACAGCTAGGCGGTTTGGCTGAGGAAGAATTGACGACGCCGTGGAGCCACTGCGGACAGACGGCAAACGCATCGATGAAGGCAGGCCAAGACCGAGCCCCAGAATAGAATGCTTCTTCTTACCCAAAGTTTGCGAGGAATGCTTGCGAGTCGGCTCCGGACTAGCAGTAAGTGCGCCAGCCTCGAAACTGGAGGTAGAAAGGCGGAAGGTGCCCTTGTTGTCCTTATTGTCCTTATCCTCCTTTCTCTCCTTCTTCTCCTTCTTCTCCTTCTTCTCCTTCTCCTTCTTCTTGTCTCGGACAGTACCATCCCGATTCTCCTTCTTCTCCTTGCGCTCTTTCTTCTCCTTCTTCTCCCTCTTTTCTTTCTTCTCCCTAACAGTGCCGTCCTTTGCACCGCCCTCGTTTGTACCCATTTGTGCCCAGCTTCCCATACGAGCCAAGGACCTGACGGAACGGATGGCACGAAGGGCGATAGAACCTTGTTCCTTGGCGTTGGTAGCAACATTAGGAGGGGCAAGGAAGCCATTGAGGGTTGGAACGGGGGTTCCCGAGCGCGATGGAACAGGTGAAGGGGCGCGACAAGCCTCCCTCAGAGACTCGGGCGTAAACGAGCGTTGAGGATGAGCCGAGAGACGGGGAGGTTGCTCAGGCTCAGAGGCAGTAGAGGCCTTCACGTTCGGGAAGCCCATATTTACGGGCGTGTTGAGAAGGATACCAGAGTCTAGAGAGTTGAAACGGACCCGACTATCCTGATTGTGCTTGAGAGGTTCGGGTGCTAGATGGTAATTATCATCAGGTCAGATGAAAACGAGGTTAATGGCGTATGAACTTACTCTTCGAGCGCATTGGCATCTCCGGGGCTGCAAGTGGAATTAAATCAGGATAGAGAACTTGACGAGACGATGGAACTGCTTACATTTCGCGCGTTTGGCATTCTCCTTCTCTTCCTTCTCTTTGGAATCTTTCCTTCCTCTTCCAATACTCCACCACTTCTTATCTTCGTCCTTCACCTTAAGCGTGGCACCAGAAACGGGAGCATTTCTCGATGCGTTGGGGACATTTGTCACTTCTCCGAGAGCGCCCCAGCTCATCCCATTTAATCCAGCGCGGGACTTCTGTTTCTTAACGACGAGGATATCTCCAAGGTCAGGATCATTGGTGGGATCCACATAGATTTCAAAGCCTCCTCGAGCAGAAGAGCTATCTGCTCCAACACGACGGACAACATCAGAGAGGTCCTTTCCCTTGTCTTTGTCCTTCGAGCCAACACCGAGAAGCCCAAGCTTGGACTTCTTCGGAACCAAACGCCTGCGAGTGGGCACATCCGGCTTGGGAGCAATCATGGAAGGTGTAACGGATGCCCATGAGCTTTCGAAAGAGTTCGAGAAGGATCCTTCGCCATCGGAAGACATGCCAGTAGCGGAAGGCGTGGCGGAGATGAGGCGGATGGATGGAACTTGGGAAGGTTGCTGGTCGTATGACGGTGCAGCGACGGTTGATGGCCTTGATAGTATAGGCAAGTTATTTCGCATAGCTTGTAATATTGGGTAAGGTCTTGGAACTCGTTAGCTCGACTTTAGGTAAATAACTCGTTAGATCTTGCGACGAAATCTTGCGGTTCGTGAACGAAAAAGCGTCGTAGAAATTAGTTATAACGGTGAATGTCTTGAAGGGCGTAAGCTGCGTTATTGCGTTAATTCTTGAGATTTTCTGCTCAAAATTGTCTGATCTCTGTCGCACACCTATGTCAATATCTGGAGGCAGAAACCAAGACGATCGACGCACCTAAACAATGCGTACCTTCAGGTTTATAACCCCCAGCGTACTCCAGTCTCGCAGGTGGCGAGCTAATCGCCTGACGAGCTCCGGGATTCTTGTGGGAGAGACTTCTGGTCTGCAGGAAAGAGAACAACAAGCCTCGACGCCCAACGCGTCCAATTCAACTTTTGTCACGTGACGGCGACATTACAACCAATGACCAAATTCTACCAAATAACATCCACCCCTGCATCAACGAGGCCGCAACAGTCTGGCAGTCTGACGCCTCGATTTCAGGCAGCGCGAAACGCAGGGTAATCTACTTATCTATATACGCGAAGTAACTGTTATTCTTGTAACTAACACGCTACTGTCTTATCACAAAGCATAACTTCAGGCCTGTTTCACACGACTTTCACGCCCAGATTCTTCTGCACTTCTGATGAAAAATACGGATGTCTCATGATGTCTCAGTGTTTGATGGAAATCGTCCTATGTGTTTTTATGAAGCTGACGGTCGACGACGGCCTGTTGAAACCCGACCGTCGACCTCACCTGTTCTGATAGCACCGTTGCATGTCCACCGGAACATCGGGAACTTGTACCATCTCCGAGAGTTCCTCACCGACCGCCTCATTCCTCTTCCCCTCGAGAACATATGGATCGCCGGCGCTATCACAGCGGCCCATAACTGCCGAACATTATTGATCAGACATGGTGTCTGGCGAAACGTTCTTCTCACCTCCAAACGGATATGTCATCGT
Source organism: Podaxis sp. C-F-101400 (assembly GCA_018524895.1). Lineage (NCBI taxonomy): Eukaryota > Fungi > Basidiomycota > Agaricomycetes > Agaricales > Agaricaceae > Podaxis > Podaxis sp. C-F-101400. Next base: position 115,625 of record JAEUWR010000355.1, read on the forward strand.
TGATATCACAGAATTGCCTTGCAGGAAGGTGATGCCAATCGTTGAACATCCCGAGACATCTAGATGGTAATACCCCAAATCAACACCAGCCTTCCGAGCCTGCCGGTCAAAATGGATTGGGGGTTTAGATGGTGCCGGCGCTAGCACGGATTCGCTCTTGAGATCCTTAATCCGAGTATGAGCACAACGTGTTGCGCATCTTGCACACCAATCTCCCAGGGACAATGGATTAATCGTCATGATTTACCGAGTGACATGCCCAGTGACAATACTATCTCCCAGCTAGCTTCAGAGGTACTCAGGCCCCAACCACCCAAACCCATAAGCATTCGTAGCGTGAAGACTGTTGCAGTCACTGCATGCTTTCTCTGTTAGCCTTGTTATCCTAAAGCCACTTGCCTTATTGCTTCTTCCACCGACATCGGCTGTCCGAACTCCAACGCCGCAGCTATCTCCAGAACAGACCTTGAGCTGTATGTTCCCCAGATAGCTTCCGAACCCTTGATAGGCGTTAGAGCTTGCAATCCCGTACGATACGGCTAGGCTTTCATGTGCTCGCCGCACTTAGAGAAGTCGCAAATGCTCATACAGTTGAGCGCGGACTCCGATGTGTGGTCCGTACTTCTAACACTGATCTTCACCTCTTCGCTTAGTGCGTCCCTTGCCCTCGCCGGTGCTCCAGCTTTTCCAGTGGTCTCCAACCCCTGACTAAACCCATCCAGATTTCTCCCGCTCTAGTAATGTGCCATTATCATGCTTCCTGCGATTATTATCATGGACGTAGGTTGAGCGTATGCGAAGCGGGGATATCATGATCATCACCGCTTGAAAATCATAGGTTGGACTACTCGTCAATGAACACTGTTACATATCTACATGTGCAGTGATAGCTCCTCTTAGCAATGATCACCGTACTAGAGTGACGGATGCCTACCAATTCCTGGAGCTACTAAGCTGAGCCAATCCTAGTCGCCTTTTTTCTGCTGCCGAAGATTACTTACGATCATTGATTTGAAGCTAACAGACCATCGAGCTGAAGATTCATCCCAGCGGGGTAGACTCACAGAGATGTCTTTCAACCCAATACCACCACATCACTGATCCATTCTCCATAAGTCCCTTCCCGTGAAATGGACCGTCGGAGGTTTTTTCCATCCTGTCATCACCGGACGAGCGCTTAAGATAACATAGATAGAATCAAAGGAAATGTTATCAACGTGGGGCTCGGTACGTACTCTATGCCCCTGTAACTAGCGTTGCATTGTGCCTCTCACTTACTAATATCTGACAGATATCAGGATTGTTTTCCATTCCCTCTCGAGAGAAGGCCCAAGACCATATGATCACACCATCTGTTGCTTCGAAGAAGAGTGGCAGTGTATGTAACTCTTGCATAATGGCATCACACCACCAAGTTCTTTGTGTTCTTTGTGCTTCCCGGCAGCTTCCTGGCAGCTTCCAGTCAAGTGTATACTTACAGCCCGTATAGATCTCTCGGAAGAGTGACCCTGGACCAGGAACATATACAAAAGCAACGTTAGGTAGGCATGGCCTGGAAGTTAAAGGCGGCCTGAGGCACAAATTTACACGTTGATAAGATAAGAGCTTGCATGGTATCCCGATAATCCCCGGAATCCAATCGATACGCACTGGGAAACAAGTGAGCTTTTGAGGTTAGCCCGACGTTCAATGTTCCCCGTGTGACCATCTTGACATAAGAATCGTCTATTCGGCTGCAAAGTGGACTCTTCCAAATTACGCCTTAGAACACCCGTTGTGTGCCACAGTCTCTTTCGGGTTTCCTTTCAGCCGTCTCCTATGATATCCATGCCAGCGTAACTGACACTACGCCCTGACAATTCGCCACTTACCCCACAATGCCCGTGTACCTGACGACTCCAGCTTTGAAGCCGACCCTAACTCCCCCTTACCCAGCGGCATCAAGGAGGCCTCCTGGCTGTGTAAAATCTCTCGATTGACCCCTTACAACGTCCCTGAATCTCAGCCATCGGCTTGCACCAGGTTAAACCCTTCACTGTCTAGGATGTATCTCAGTCTCACTGATGTAACAATGATGTAGTACAACCTATCAACATTCAGATAAGACTTAACTTTATGATCGATATATCACTCTATAACACTTTCTTTCAGACCACTGACTCAACTGATCATCATGATGTACTTCAATATATGGGGTGACTTACGGTGCCTATAGGAGCAGCGGCAGTCACTGCGTCAATAGATCATACACGAGGCACCTAACGACCAAAATTAGAGAGTTCCTCGATCCCGATATGTCCGTTGCGTCTTTAGCGGATGGATGATTGCGGGGTTTGAAGAGCGCTACATTTACCACACTTTTGGTTCATTATTGAGACTGATCGCAAGCCAGTTGTCAGTCACTACACTGTCAGCAACTACTTATATCCCGACGGTGTTCAGGTAGGAACAACGATTTGATCGAGTTGATGGATGGCACTGGCAACAGTAGAACATATGACGGCCCAAGAGTCGGCCGTCATGGTCCTTTTAGTGACACCGAAGGACCCCATTTTGTGGCCACTCGGCACTCACGTAAAGCACGGTGACCGAGTCCATTTTGACTACAATCTAAGAAAGCTTATAGGTGGCGGTGGTGGTTTCAGATCCACCCCTCCGCAGCACACGTCGGAGAGCAGGAAATTTTGCATTTCCCCAGTGCATTAGCTCACGCGACTCATTAATATTGCGGTGTAAGGTCCTTGATAGTATGATGAGGCTCGTAATAGTATCATATGCGGGGGTTGCATACACTGTCCTATAATAGGTCAACCGACTGTCACAAACTTGATGATCTGCGAACCCATTAAGACGTTGCTGTGAACACTGCCACCATATGTTAGCTGCTGTGATCGTTGGTTCCGCTCAACGTGTAGAGGCACTGTGCACAACACGCCAGAAACAGTTTTCGTTACCATCAGAACACTCGGGCCGTTTATACCAGGGCGACCCCCACCGCAATAGATATTGGGGTTATGAGCAATCAGCGGTGGCTTGATCGTGTATCGAAGGACCGTGCCTCTTGGCTTTGGAAGAAGCTATCCGAAAACTATAGATACGTTTCATCATGTTTCTACCATGGTCTGAAGCCTATAGAGGCTAGGCGTATAGTTCCCGTACATATTCCCGGTATCCTTAGTACTCCACAATCGAACAGCCAAGATAGATCCTCCACTTGCGTGGCCTTCTTTTTTCGACTATTATTTACGGCGCAACAAAATCAGAAAGTGTATGACAGCATTGTGGCTGATTAGTTGGTGAACGTTGATCATATTCTCAATTACCCGGTTATCCTTGATCATAAAAAAGGGCAAGATCTTTATCCTACAAGCTGTTATTCAACTTTGCTGCGGGTAACAACCCCCCCCCCCCCCCCTTCCCAACAGAAGCGGTGATTCATCGGAATTGAGCCTGAAGACATGTATATACATCCTGATTATTGAGTTATTTTTAATCCAAAGTGGCCTTGAGAAATCATGTTTTCGAACACAGACACAGTCCTTTTCCATCACTACCGCCGGCAGCGGGCGCCAGGTATGCCTCGAAATAATCGAGATTCAATGAATCTTAACAGCCATTCGATGTCACTGGGATTACCGTCTGGACGGCGCACAACCATAAGTATAGCACTAGATCTTACTTCTCCACGCGGTCATGCAACATATGTCGAACATGAGTATCCATGCCTGGGACCGCAACAGTCGGGTCGCGCATCTGATAGCCATTTATGTCAAGTTAGTCCCCTCATAGCATCCTGTCAACTCCTTTTGCTCATGTCCTCCGAAGGAATCACCCACGGGCCACCACGTTGGGACTGACGTTGAACCCCGATCTACCAGCCTTGTAGCCGCTTTCTTTCAAAATCCGAGGAGCTTTCACACCAAGTCAGCACGTCGTCTACCTAATCTGTCATAACCTAGCACCACATTTCCCAAGTATACACGTATGTACAATCAAATACACGCATTCTAAGCTTCCTTGATGTCAGATTCATTATACTCTCACCCAGAACCAGACAGAAGTTTCGAAACTGGCTATCAAACACGAGTATTAGCGTCGCCTGGGAGAACCTAGAATCTCCATTACGTTGCAATTGGCAGTAATGCGAGTCTCCGGTTTCCCGCGTTGTGCCAAAATGCAATTTCAGATGCCGATCGGGTAGACAGGGAAGCTCCTCAGTCATGACCTGGGTCTCCTTGTTGATTGTCGGTGGACTTATGGGACCCTAACGTTGAATCCTATCACGGAGCCCCATACAGTTGCGCGGTTTTGAAGGCTGGTGTATCATCATTTTGTTGATATAGCACCCAGATTATGCCCGACCCTGAGAGTCAACACGTCTATCTAACGCTGGATATCATGCTTCGCTCATCTGAGATGGAATACATTTAATGTTGTTGCCAATACATTACCACCTCCCTCGTGAATAGCGGGAAAATCTGTTCCTGTTAGGCTGACACTCAGTATAGGTTGATCGACATGGATGAAACGACACTGAGCGGGAAAGCGAACTGCAATGTCTATAAATATTGATGACGAACAATCTATGGTGAGTGTAGACTACAAGGAGATGTAGTATGAGATGTCAGATTCATCCAAAAGCCCAAGTGGCACCCGAAACCCAATGAATGAAACCGAAGAAGATGGAAGGGCGCAAGCCAAAAATACAGGAGTTTGCAGAGCGCAGTCGAGCTGATGCTCATGACAGTCTATAGTGATACGAAATCGTGCATAGAATAAGGGGTTAGATGGAGAATGCGAAATAAAACGTGAATGGGGTGCCTTCTAACGCATAAATAAAGATGCCGAATAAGAATGCAGGAAACGACGGGGAAATCCTCTATAGATTTCGTTCCGGCGCAAAGACCTCTGGGCTCATGTACATTGACAATTGGGGACCACCTTTTCGGATGCAGCAACCAACGTATGTGTGAATCCCAGTACGGCTAGATAGGTCGCGGTGTTGGCTGTGACTCGATCAGCGAGGATCATGATGTGAAATGGACCAAAGACTCACAAGATTTGCTGCAGGTCGCTAACATATCGCCTTGAAAAGTCCTTGTTGGTGGTAGCGTAGAATTGAGAGATAGCATTGGCGATGAAAGCATCATTTTCGCAGTAATGACGGACAGGGAAGTAGACTTTTGGCCAGAGTTTGTCCGATCCAAGCTTCATCTCGAAATAGATCAGGAAGCCGTGCGCCACTTTCTTAGGGCGAGAAGGCTTGATGTGTTCATAGCGGCCGATGCCCGGGAAGAAGAGACTCCAAAGCCGTTCGATCAGGTCGGTCGTTTCCTTGATGAGCGGGTCATCATCGAGGGCACCACCCAAGCGAACTGTACGAACAACCTCGTCCAAGGTAGTAGCGTCGGAGCGGAAGTATACCTTAATGCGGTTTTGTTCAGAAGGAACACAATCAACGGCAACCATGTCTGCCACGGGGCGCTCGCTCTTGGGAATGGTGTACATATATGAAAGGACGCGGATCCATTGTTCCGCCAGGCCAAGGCGCGACATGCATTGAGTCACGAGATCCTCCTGAGGAGTCTTCGTTTCAGTCGCACGTAAGTGAGGAAGGAAGTAGAATTTCCCAATCATGGAGTCATGCGAGAAATCACCCCCTTTTATCGAGGTCAGTCAACCATACCTCTATAGCAACGGGAACATCACACACCAAGGAAAAACTGTGACGGGTACTCGGCACCCTCGCCCCCTTCTACCTGATCGAGTATCAAGGTCTCGCGGCAGACGTTCGTCCAATCTAGAGACCATGTTTTTGTCCTGTGCCAGGAACGGAGATTATGAAGGGACTTCATCCACTCTCCGGAAGGACTGGGAGTACCATCAACGGGGTCCAGGGGCTCCATGGCGAAGCGGATAGACATCTTGCCGTCGGCGTCGACAGCCCAGATAAGTTCCATCGGAGTGTGGTCGTCGGAAAAGAATGTACATGGGCTCGTCCCCATCTCTGCGAACTCCTGGGGTGCGGGTCCCAGAAGAGGGACAATTTCACGATTAAAGTATTGCATGAAGTCTCTGCTGGCGCTGGGAGGTATTGATACACGCTCGAGAAGGTATTGAAGTCCATGCCCGATCTCTCGTTTCCAGAAGGCCGAACGAGGAAAGTCGCTGTCGCACTGTATGTCCGAAAGGCATTGAGTTGCGGGACGGAGTAGTCGAGCCGGAACAGTACCCACCATAAACAGCCGATGTGATGCAAGGCGAAGAATGAGCCGGCGAAGCGAAGCGATCTCATAGCGCTTCGTTTCATAGGCGGTTGGTATGCTGAGTTCAGTGAGGAGAGACATGCTTCAGAGAAGAGATGGGGGGTGGTGGATCTTCCATGGCCAATGCTGAAGCTTATATAGAACTGGGAGGTGATGTAGGGACGTCCGTATGTGCAAGACACAGTATTCAAATTGGTCTCACGTCAACTTCGATACCATTATGGGGAGCCACATACGCTTTGAGACACCATAATGCGTCCAGCAAGCAAGCCTATCATTTCTCCGTCCAGTTACTCCGTATTGAAACCGCTGTAGCGATGGAATCTAGCCCAACCCTAGCGCTCCTTGTGGAGTAACGCAAGGAGATTGAGCATCGCAAGGGCCCTTAACATGAGAACGTGCACGAGTGCGAGAGTGTTTGACGGAGGAGAGATGCAATCAATTATCAAGAGACTACGTCCAAGGGTTAGCCAATTTGGGCGCCCCTGACCATCAAAGAGATTCGGAAAAATCAATGGCGAAAGCAATTGTGGATGAATTTTCTGTACCACAGCATATCGCTCCCTGACCACATCTCGTAGCGGCACGTGTCAGGCCCGTGTCATTGACTGGTTCGCAACGATGACGGTGGAAAACTCGCTGATGGTGTGGAAATAGCACGAGCGGTACTGGCGCCTAGACACACGGTGCTATTTTTTGATGTCCTATAAGAGATCTATGTAGCGCAAGCGGATACGAAAAGCACATTGATCGCCAGAGCCAACGATCAATTAGACCATCTTCCAAGACAGCGTTACCTGTCCAAGCGTTTGCGGGGAGCATAACGAGAGAAATGGTCGTGGGAACCTTTCGGCCGTTTCGCTCGGTTTAGAAGGCTTCAGGGGATTGAGCCCTCCCCTAGAATAGCAAATCACACTTCCTGCGATAGAAACGATGAACCTGAGCCGATTTGCACCGCTGAAATCATGCCGAATTGAATACCGTAGGTATGGGGTCATCTTATTTTCAGGGGAGGTTCTGTTGACAACAGGCGCAGACGAGTTGGCATCAGAACTGATGCAACGGTAATCCCCGCTGCGGCTCCAAGATAGATATAAGGAGGAACTAGTTGTAATTACTTTCGATTCAGTTAAAGGAGTTATAAGGCATGTCAACCTCCCCGAACCCGCCAAAGAAGAGAACGCCGGCAGGTACTTGACTCTTCCTCTCTGTCGGTGACACCATCTGGTCGGCTCTGGTAACATCAGATACAAGGAGAGAGTGAAGTTTCGTTCAGGCTGAAACCCCCAAGATCAGAAGTTAATCGGAACAGGGCCAACACCGAAAGATATGAAGAACAGATAGATGGTGATCAGCTCCCTTACCCTGACACCCAAAATACCAAACTACTATTCTCAAAAAAGAAGATAAACACCAGTATTATCGGGAGTTTAAGCCAAGATCTCAGGGAAAAGGGGAGGAGCCGTTTGCCCTACTCCTGAAACCACATGGGCAGGGTTGCCGTAGTCGTGCTTCAAACGGATTTCTCAAGCTGTAGGCGAAACGTGGAAACAAATGCAATCACAATTCAGGTCGAATTTTCGCTTCGACTCAATGTTTTTCAAAACCCGGCAAACCTTAAATCAGATTACGAGTGCAGGTGTCCAGAGCAATAGCGTCCGTTCACGTGACTAGGTACGCAGCACTGACTGTTCACTCTAAATTTTCGCGTTACGGCAACATAGTATGTATGCCTGGGAAGCTATTTCGCCCTTGCCTCATGCAGATTGTCATCGTCTGGTTTTGAGGTATCCCAAGGAGGTATCAGCCACAATCCTGCCGCGAAGTCAGTGACCGCCGCCGGCCCACCCACAGAGATCGCTCATACATCGTAGGGGTGCGTGGATCCCATTTCTCGCTTGGGCGCAGAGCACGCGGCGCGGGATCAATAAAACCTTTCATTGCAACGCGTTTAATGCATATCTAATCGTGTGACATTAAAACTTTTCCGTTACGCTCGCTTGCGATGCGGCGCCAATGGTTGACAAAAAGCAACGGAAAAATAATATAATTCACGGGGACTGGGCAAGGCTTGGTGGGAAGGATGTCGTTGATACGGTCTTTGCGATACACCTCTGGCTTACTCTTCATGACTCGCCAGAACAAGGGTTGACACCGAAAAGCACCGCTTCTCCTACGGCATGAACGATGAACTTCACACCTAGTACGAAACTGCGGCAAATTTTTGGATTCCAAGTACGATATTCTCACCACCGTACTCGCCTGCGAGGCTTACAAGGCTGGTAATCACTTTTACCATCCTTACGAAAGGAGGCGAAGTGTTGTCACGTACCGGGCTTCTCCTTTCACCTGACAGTGACAGAGGGTCTCACAAGCTTACAGATTATCTCCTGCAATCAAGGGTTTGAATCAATGGATCATGAACCTTGTATATCTTGTCAGTGATCATGTAAACGCATGGTGACATCTAGTGGTCTGGCGGTAGAAATATCGGCCATCAGTACTTGTATGTATCAGTCTTTCCCAGTCTGGACATGTTATAAATGTCATAGATTATGTACTACTCGGTGTTCGGCACCTCGAATGCGGAAGGCATAGCCAAATTCGACATGTCTGTTACATTGTCCCCAAACACGCGGATTATATATACTCAGCTCATGTCGGAGGCTGCCCTTCGACTTAAAGTTGACGTTCCAGTCCTGAGCATAGGGTGCCCAAACTTCGCAAACGGCGAACTCAGAATCACTAAGATCATATGTTCTAAGGAATCCAAAACCAAATGGGTTTAGTGTAGACCCTACGCAGCTCAAAATCAACGAAACACAAGCTAATATTAACGCGATGAGCACATATTCTTCTAATATTGGTCGACCATTAGAGGCCCTGTGAAACGGATAACATCCGATTTATGCGTAGGAACACAGTCCATTATGATCGCGTACGTTGCTGTTCTCTTACAAGACGAATCCAAGGCGAGATGATGCTCATGCTTGGTCTATCGTAAGGATTATACCTCCAACAGCTCGTTAATATCTGCCAAAGGTCGTCATCGATAACTGTCCTGTCTGGACGATGGGGAAGTCCTCCTTGAGTGATGTTCGTTATGACGAAGATCATGAGATGAAGATGGTCGTAAGGGAGATCACCGGTAAATATCTACGATGGCTATTTAGTATTGATTCGAAGGAAGTAAGATAATGCGTACCTGCAGGACAGTCATTCCGAAACTCCAGACATCGCAGGATGTTCGCAAGGTAGTATGGTCTGCTAAGAAAATCTGTTCTGGAGGCTGCCAACGTGGGTTTTCGCTAAGGTGCCATTCCCCAGAGACCTCAGGAATGAGAAAAGGCTCAGACATGCCTATATCAGAGAGGAGAAGGCGATGATCTTTGGAAATGAGAATATTACTCTATATTTTACCCAAGGCTCAGTCTTTCAAGATATTCCAGCACAAGTTCGGGAAACTCACGCCTTTAATATTGCCATGAATGATAGGGGGTTCCTGCTTATGCAGGTATTCCAATGCTTGGGACAGCTGATACATCTATGGCGGAAGTATGTGAGTGAACATCTGTAGAATAGGAGGAAGCTTACAAGCACTAGCTTATCTGCGTATGGGTGATTTCTAGTAAACTGTAGGATATTGCATTCGGCTTGGGGCAAAACTAGCAAGGGTATCTGCTTATCGTGATCGAGAACTCCGAAGAAAGGTAAAATGTTGGGATGGGATGAGACAGACTTCCATTCATCTAGCCGTCGAGCGAGTCGCTGATATGTTCCACTTAGCTTCCCGCCCGTTACTTGGCAAATGAAGGGCGTACCTTCAATGTCTCCTTCAATGATTCACCCTTTACTGTTGCAAGAAGTCTCCAATGTTTCAATGCAACGGTTCTACCTTTCCACTTCGCTATGTGTATGTTTGTGCGCTGGTTTTGACAGAAGAAGGGCTGTTCAATTATGGCGTCAGGCTCAATAACATGGTGGGAGTAGATATTCCTGAATTTGGAGGCTTGCTATATGTGATATCAGTGAGCGTCATAAAATGCAGACACAACTATTCAAGGCCCTCACCACCATGAGGTTTGAAGTGTTCGGACGGGGACATTCGGTGGACGGGGCGTTGTTCTTTTAAAATCTGTGAACATCCGCGCTACTTCAACTTAGACGCTAGCTCGGCTGGGAGCAATGTGCCTCGTTCTTGACAGCAATGCGCTTCGTATGGGCTTCGCCCGATAATTGCATAGGAAATCCCTAGTACAACTCGGCGAGTTGATCGTTGGTATTCGCAAGAGTTCCACACTGCAATGATTCTCCAAATTACAACGTATTGCGACCCAGGCTCCCGATAACATAGCCAGAAAACATAGAGAAGGCAACAGAGCGTGTGTTCCGAAGAGAGGTGGTGTTTCTGTCCCTGACTCACAATTCCTCGCGTCAGCGATTTGACCATTCTGGGCTTACACAGCTAGGCTGGTCGGACCCCGGATACCTCACGGCTGGGACGGCAGCGCTGAGTTAACGCCCACGACGTCCACGGTGTTGATGCGCATAAGGACAACTGCCCCCGAATAGCATTCCAACGCTGTAAGGACGGGGCACTGGTGAGCAGGAAAACTACCTGCATAACAGAATACAGCCCGGAGTCATGAGACCAGAAGTCGGCGCGACAGCTTCAAATGCCAGGAGAAGGACTCAGAGCAAGTGTACCACGCCATATTTGGTTTGGGGTCTTATTGGCACTTCTTAATCAGGGTGACTTGGACTTGGGCGCATTTACGTAAGTATAGCAAATGAGAGTCGGTTCTTGCTCAAATCCGTGCTCAAAGGAGGCGAAACGACATTTAAACGCCGGTCCTTACTTTCCCTTTCACCATTGACCTCCTCAGCTAGGCCGCAGTAGAAAGTGCAAGCCAATTTTCATCGTGAACTGCTTCCCCTCTCGATTGCAAAATGATGTGGGATCTTAATGGCAGTGGCAACCCGGGCCGTCCAATAACGTCGAAGCGCTCTCCCAGTCCCGCGTGAGTTATCTACCTCCTCCAGGTATTACGCCAGCAGTTTCACACCTTCACAATGTTTCCAGGTTTCCTTCACCGTGAGTGCATGGTCATAGATCACGTCCAGGCGTAATCTCACTTCTCCCAGACAATATGTTGACACGCCCTTCGCTCCTGCAAGTTACCCCGGAAATACCTCGTACATGCCCATGCCGAGCGTACCTGCCTCATCTCCAGTAATGTAAGTACTTAAAATTGATATCAATGTAACAGGGAATGTCGTTAACCGCAGAATACTATACATCAGGGATTCTTCTTATCCCCAGTGAGTTGTCAGGCAAGATATGATTTCTCACAGAACAACATACGAAGCGTTCAACTAGGCTCTACCCCCAGTCGCAGCCTTCACCGTCCGTGCCGCGCGGGTCCTACCAAGTGGCCCCTCCTCAGGTCGTCATTATCAAGCATTCTCACCGGCGACATGGTCGACACCGAGCTCACTCGCATTCTCACTCGCAACCTGTTGCAATCCCTCAACCTATCACCCAATCTAGTTCACACCCTCCGTACTATCAGTTACCCACGGTTGCCTACCCCCAACCACGACCACACCTAAGTTCTCATCATCCTTCAAATGAGTTAACGCCAGCTCCTCACCTCCTGACTTCACGACCGCAAGTCTCCGCAGCAACCCCATCAGCACCCCATTTCGATGGCGGTTTCCAGTACTCCAAATGTACGGGCCGAAAGAAAGCACTTTGTGTAAGTCCAAGTCCCCGAAGACATTGGCGAACCAACCCTGACAATCCCTTGTTCCGTTTACGGTGTTTCAGATCGGCATCAACTATCGTGGCCAACAGAGTGAGCTTCGAGGGTGCATCAACGACGCTCGCAACGTCCGCAGATTTCTGATCAGTGCGTGCCTCGTTCCATGGAATGGTTGGCCCCGTTTTCTTAGTAAATACACTACTTTGGTCCATCAGGTAGACACGGCTTCAGGAACGAGGACATTGTCCTATTGACCGATGATACATCCGAACCTCGACATTTACCCACTCGGCAAAACCTGATCGATGCTATGAAATGGCTCGTTCGCAGCGCAAGGCCGCATGACTCACTCTTTTTCCATTGTGTGTTCTCCCATCAACTTTTCTGATTCCAGATGCTTAACGCCTTAATTTCAGATTCAGGGCATGGAGGACAAGTAGAGGACAAGGATGGAGATGAAATGGATGGATTTGATGAAGGTTCGCCGCAACATAACGATCCGGGCAAAATTCATCACCGATTTTTCGATTTACAGTCATCTTCCCCTTAGATTTCAGGCAGAATGGTCATATCACGGATGATGTACGTGCAATCCGGTTTCGAGAAGGTGTTTCTTTTGGTTGAAGCGTGGATGGCTACCTAGGAAATGCATGCGATAATGGTCGCTCCCCTCCCCACCGGTTGCAGATTAACGGTAAGCACGCCCTGGACTCTTACGAGGAATGCCTGTGCCGACACCTAATGTTCAATTTCCCAGGCATTATTCGACGTAAATTCGATCCTCTCGCATAGGGAAAAGCTCCTACTAACACGGTCTAAACTGCACAGTCCTGTCATTCTGGAACTGTATTAGGTGAGCCCCTCATTCCACCGACCCCTTCATAGTATATCCGTAGGATTTTGCTGAGTCTGAACAATCTTGATAGATCTCCCCTATATAGTATGTCCTTGGTTCCAATTAATTGGATGGGACGCTAACCGATGGAGATAGTATTCCTCTCATGGACGCTTGAAGGGTGAACATATTCGAGGACCTGCGAGAAAGCGGAAGGCAACATGCGCTGATGTCGTACGTTTTCCACTCCCTGATTTTCGTTTGATGATACGGTTGACTGTCAACCTTTCAGATCTCGTGGTCCGGGTGCAAAGACGATGAAACGAGTGCTGATACTTTTCGTGATGGTGTTGCGGTCGGCGCAATGAGTAATGTGAGGGTTTTTCGCACTTTGACATATTGCTCCCGAATTCACACTCCGAATTACTCAGGCCTTCGTGAAGACACTGAGTGAGCGATCATCGCAGCATCAATTATCTTGGGCCCCCCCTTTCTAACACCCTTTCAGCTGAACGGCCAGATCAATCTTATCGGGAACTATTGCGTTCAGTCAGGTCAGTGCACAGCCCTATTCGATCGTTTCTACGAGGCTGTATGTCTCATTTGGTTCGAACAGATTGATTCTGCATTCCAAATACGACCAGAAACCTCAACTTGGTAGTTCCCACCCTATCGTGAGCCTCCGTTGTTTTTCCCGAGACATACAAGGATAATTGGTTTGTGCCTTTAGGACACGAGCCGAAAATTTATTGTGTGAAGAGGCGAAGTCTTCGTCAGTTACAAGCACCCTTGTTATATGCCAGGTTCGCAGAATTTTTCGATCACAAAGGTGGGTGGTTTCGCTTAAGCCGGACAGTCTAGAATATATTATCCGTAATATTTGTGTATGTACTCCAACTGCCTGTGACCAATTTTTGATGATATGTAATGACCCCTTAAATAAAACCCGCTTATGAAAATTAAATATTGTCTGATCCGTTCGTTTGGGAGTTGCCTCCCCTCACACGCTTGAAAAGCACAGAGTTCCGCTGCTTCTATATGCTTCCTTAGTACTCAATACCCTCTGACTGTGTGAGACGAAGGCCTCCAAAAATATCTGTGAAGTATCTTCTAATCGACCGCTAACTCCGCGTCAATATTTATTTCTAATTTATTTCTGACGCCAAGCTTCCTCAAACGCTACCCTGGCAAATAGAGTGTGGGAATACAGTCCCTAGCAGCCATTATCCAAAGAAGCGCGAAGAACGAGGATGGTGTACATGATATATCTAGCGGTGTGAGTAAAATCACGACTACGGGTGCAATGGAAGTATGTCGAGTAACGAGTCACATGCGATGAAGTCCAAATTATTGTTGTGTGTGTTTAACATGCCCACGGATAGCGTTTGAGCCCACGGAGCGGAAAGGGAGGGTTGATGTCTCTTTGGGGAATGTATTTATTCCATTGTCGCTCCCTGAGGAATATCCTGACCTTCGTCAAGAATCGCGGCAACAAAGTCCTCCGAATCGTCCACCTCAAACCTTTTCCACGACAGATATCCGTCCTGTGGGAGTGGTATCACTTTGATGCCTAGCCGAGTGAAGTTCTGCTTCGTTTCAGGCGATAGAGGATGTATTGTACTCCTAGCATCCTCCTGAAAGGTCACCTCCATTGGTGAAACCTGATGAGTCTGCCTTGCCGATATTACTTCAACCAATAGGTCCGGATTACATGCCTCCGTAGAAAGTTTCTCCAAGTTTCTGCACGGCGTCCCTGTGCAGTTGGGAACCAAAGCATTGAGGGCAGACATGTCGCAGTTCTGTATTACCAACACATGGAGCCCTTGTAGGCCAAGGAGAAATCTTCGGAATAACACCTCGCCTGGATTAAGATTCATTACTGTGAGAGCCGAAAGAGATTGTGTCGAGATGGATAGTGGGGCTGACGATGAAGCCTGCCCAGAAAGGAAATCAAAGATAGGTCCGAAGTCAGGGGATGTGAGCGTTTGTGGGTCGTATCGGGTGATATCGTCCAAGGTGAGTAATTTCAATGAAGGAACCGTAAAAAGTGATAGGAGGTTGACGGCATAGGAAGGAATCATCACTCCGAGTTCGAGAGCCTTCAGACGAGGAAGGTGGATAGTGCCATAGAAGTGTTCCAATTTGTTTGCCCTAGTATTAAGGTCTTCGCCTAGTCTGGGCCCCCATCCCGCGACGACCAAGCTATCCAACTCAGGACACGAAATCAGGAGGTCTCGGAATTCGGCCAAGGAGGGAAGAACGTCTTTTGCGTGATAACCAAAGGATAGCTTGGTGAGGCCTTGCATTGCCATTGATCTCGCCCAGTCTACGTGCACCCCTTCGAGCTCGACGATTCTGAGCTCTTGTAACTTCCGATTACCGAATAAAGGTAAAAAAGCCCGCGAAGTGGAGGGAGCGAACGTCTGGTGTGGTGCCGAAAAATAGGGGTTGCAGCGCCTGAGCGTGAGACTTCGTAGTAGGGGAGTAGACATATTTTGGGTGTAGTAAAGGAACGCGTGCAAGGGAGCCCAGTTGTCCGCAAATATCTTCATTTCCTGCCATCTCTCGACATCGGGTAGGATAACGCCCATGGTGGCTTGCATCTCAAACCATTGTATGGCGTGAGAATCTTCATCAAAGTCCCAGTCTGGATTACGGAGGTCGATGGCAATGCGCAATGGATAGGGATTCGAACGGCTTAACCACGTTTTCGCGCGAACCAATTCCTCCGTGGTGATAGGAAAGCTGATGACTAGGGAGGTCCAAAGTTCTCCCGACGACAGCGCCAATTTCCTCCACCTTGAGCAAACATGGGTGATGGATAGGAGTGTTTCTTGAGAAATCGGAGTTGGTACGGAATTGTGCGAGCTAAGAAGGAAGATGAGGACAAGAATCTCATCGGGGAGGCTGTACACGGTCGTAGGTACGGGGATAGAAGGACGCTGTAGGCTGTCCTGATTGCAAATAGCAATGGACTTTCTAACGCCAAAGGACAGCGACATCAGGATCACTCTCGCGTCTACGGAAAAAACTCCTTCAAACAGTCCGTTCAATGGAGACATGAACTCGCTTACAAGAAATGAGAGCTCTAACGACGAGGCAACAACGCAGACACTCGACCAGTCGAGACCTCCGGGGCATAACAATGTGTTTTTAGTCGTCAAATGGGAGGATGTGACGTTGGATAAGAAAGAGACATGTCAAACGGAAGTTAGCGCTACGGGTTTAAAAAAGAATGGGCGACAATACATCATCTCCTTCATGGCATGGGCACCATGTCCATCAACTCCAAAACTCCGCAATACCCAGATGAGGTAACTTGGACTAGCAAAGCCCTGCCTCGTGGCCGAACTTTTCACGAAGCGCTTATGGACCCTTGTGGGTCCACGACGCGTGGAAAACTCAAGTATATATTCCCTTGTCCCGTTTATGGTATGAGCCGCCTTATTACATCAAATTTCGCCTGTATTCCTGTGGTCTGAAACCCCAAGGACTTGGGAGTTCACTGCCACACCTAAACAGCAAGTAACCGCTTTGACGATAAGACACAATGAGACTTAGCCGATCACCTTGCCCTGGCAGGTCAGCAATAAGATCGGATGGAAACGGTGTTATCAGCTCGGTCACCTTCTAGTCACAAGCGCGAACAATATTGCACAATTTCTTGTCTCCAAATACGAGGTTTTTCAATTTGATCTCTAGTCTAGTATGGTCGGACTTTGAAGCCCTTGCGATCGCGCCTGAGCGCCTGAGCGCGCTGCGCAGGATAGCACAAGCCGCTGATCCTAAAAGAAAGTGAATGCTTTTCAGCTGTGAAATCTATTGGTCTCTCGTCTCCCGTGCTCTCCTTCTCCCACGTCCTATGCTTTTGACTTAGTAGAATCTTCCGCTTCCCTATTTTCGTTGGCGTTTTAATTTGTCTTGTGGAGGTTGACAAATATTCTACAAATATGAGGTCTGATAGGCAAATCTGCCGTGCCTGTCTGAGTCAAAAAGACCCCGCAGATGTTCCGTTTCAAACCCCCACAGATACAGGGTGGCCATTGTGTTCGTCATTAATGGGGGCCGAAGAGTCCCAGAGTCCATCAACAAAACAACAGAAATGCCAAGCTAGGCCCCATGTAGGACAATGCACACATGAGGCAAGCCGGACGCAAAGATTCGTTGCGTTGTGAATGTGGAGGGTCGTTGGAAACACCTGGATAAGGGTTGGCTAGCCAGAAACGCTCTTGAGGATATACAGCCAATAACACTCGCGGTGGTACGCAACTAGCAGCAATCGGCTGTCAATACACGTTCAATGTGGGTGCGTGTTTTGATTCCCGGCGGAATAAGACAGGGCATTTTACGCTAGTAGCTTAGGCACGAGGCAGACAAAAAAAGGGGTTGAAAAAGGTCCAAACCACGAAGTGATGCGTGCTAGCCGCTATAACGTAACAAGCATTCGCGAAGAACTATGCCGAGTATCCGCTAAGAAACGAAACCATTTGTGAGTGCCTACCCTGTGAGCGTGTCCTAACAGGACGTGTAATTGAGGGTACATTGGGACTTATTGGAGCACGCGGAAACCAGGGACCCTGTATTGCTTTTGGATAACAAGGAGCTTATAATATGCGCCCCTTGCATACCCACACTTCCTTGCTAAGCCAGGGGTCGAAGTATGGATGAAAGATCACCTGAAATCGGACACTAGTGGAAAGGAGGCGGACGAGGGTCATAAAACAACACCACTAAAGGCACCATTTTGTAGCGCTTCCCTTGGCGGCCACAGTATTTTCCGTTGTCGATCCCCATTTCCAAACCTCTTCAGCCTGTTTTTACATGCACTTCAAAAACTAAATGACTTTACCTGGAGAGCAGGTGACAGACAGATCTCAAGTGGGAACATCAGTGCACAACTACGGGCGTCGCTCTAGAACCTACGCCTTCCAATCAGGCCCGATTTGAATGTATGGAAGGTGCCAATCTATTAACAACGCAAGAAGCAGTATCTCATCACTCACCCTTGCGACATGCTCATACTTCGCCTTCATTATCATGGTGGGGTTTAAGTGTTCCCATATACATATTCCCAGACAAGTAGTATATGTGCAAGCCCCATTTGTCAACGTTCAGTCCGGCCCCGCATGGGCACAAGTGAACCGGGCAATCAGGACTCATAAATCTATTTCTTGTACTTTGCCTCGAGGCAAGAGAAGCCGGCGAAGGTTTGATCCGGCGCTAGGCAACGGCTACAATGGAGGTCAACTTAGGAGGCTGCCGAGCCCGGTATTGGTGGCGATGTCCGCGATGATACATAACTCTCTAAAAAGCCCGCGGGCGATGCAGAACTGAGGAAGGCTTGCAGTTTTTTCAGATCGCTCTAATTATTCATGCTATATGTGGCGCTACAAACATGATACTTGTGGTCTTTTTTCCTTTGAAGATATTATTATCAATGGCGGTGCGAAAAGGACATTTTTGCCTCGAGAAACCCGAGCGCCTTCAGTTCCTTAAATAAACCCGACCTTCATACCCCCTCAAAGCGATCTTCCCTTCTTTGCCCAACACTCCACTATTGGATCCGATATCTGCATCTAGATTTTCGTAATTGGACAAGACAAGTCGGTATCTGTCCAGCCGCTCAGTTTCCACCACAAATGTCGCGTCTGTCTCCTTGAAGTTGAGTAAGACTAGAGCATGAACGTCGTCTAGCGTTCGGAGGTACGCGAAGACTTGAGGGTGGCTATTCGAGAGGTCGGCGAATTGGCCATATGTCTGGTTGCTCGAGTTGATTAATTGAGGTCTGAAGACAAAAGTAGAGGAACATAGCATACAAAGATAGGATATGTTTTCCTGAGCTTGAGTGCGCGCTTATAGAAGGTTAAGACGCTGGCAGGGTCTTGAGCCTGTGAAGACGCGTTCCACGTCTCGTAGTCCTCATTTACGCGCATCCATGGCGTGCCAGTTGTGAATCCCGCGTTGGCTGAGTTATCCCACTGGTCTACATCAGCGCCTTCTGATGGGGTATGCAATGCATCCGAAACGACTGACCTGCATAGGGACGCGGGAGTGGTCTCTGGCCTTTTGTGCAAAGCCATCAAGAACATCACTCATATCAACATCATCCTTCCCAGACTCCTGTTGTCGTTTCTTTAAAATTCTACGATTTTCTATGAGCTTATTGTTATCATACCGGCGATGGACCGGAAGGTCACCTGTTCCAATAGTTCTGCGACGCGACATCCTTGTACTCCTCAATACCCCATGACCTCGGAAAGTTGTGCAGGCCGAGCTCCTGTCCTTGATAAACATAGAGTGTACCACCTTGCGTTATTTCGAGAATGGAAAGCATTTTGGCAGAAAGCGATCTCCATTCAGGTGAATCGTTCCCAAAGCGCGATACTGCACGAGAATGGTCATGGTTCTCGATGAAAATACTTCTCCATGTGAATACAAAGTAGAATGGATTTAAGCGGAATACTCACGCGTTCCAGAACCCCTTATCACGTTTATACAGCTGCCATCGAACAATGATCTCTCTGAGACCTTCCAACTTCCATTCTTTCTTAATCAAGGGGACGCGCTGAGGTCCCTCCATGGGAGAATCAATGTCCATCAGCTCGAAGTGGAAGACCATGTTGAGCTCTTTGTTCGCGGGAAGAACATAGGCAGCCAGTTCAGATGCATCGTGGGTGAATGGCGTTTCACCGACGGTCATGATATCGTATTCTAATGAGCCAACGTGAGCATTACTCGTCATGGGTTAGTCAACTGGACCGGGGCACACTTGAGAGGACTTCTCGTCGCATCTCTTTGATGTACTTATGAACTCGAGGTCTTAACGCCCGTTTCGTCAACTTCGAACATGAACCAGACGGTGGTCACTGACCCATTAGCGTAGTACATGCTTGCAGGCTGATAGAGCTCCCCCGGGGCACTGATCGGAGCATCCGGCAGTCCATCAGTCTTCGATATTAAATTAATGACATCCATCTGCGAAAGAGAAGGTGTGTGTCGTATGTTATCGGTTGGAACCCAGAGGTTGGCAATAGAACGAACCCTAAAACCATCGCACCCACGGTCGAGCCAGAATCTCATTAGGTCGTAGACAGCCTTCCGAACATCCGGATTGTCCCAATTGAAATCTGGTTGCTTTGAGACATATAGGTGGAGATAGTACTCCTCCGTTTTCTCATCGTAGTCCCAAGCAGAGCCTGATATGGGTTTCATTGTGAGTTCAAAGCCTGGGAGCCCGATGCGGGCTGTTAGTGCGAGAAGCGACTCACCTTGGAATACGGATCTCCAGTTGTTCGGAGGAACACTCTTTCCAGCAGAATCATACTTTGGTGGACGCCAGATGTACCAGTTGCGCTTGGGATCTGTCTTTGAGGAACGGGATTGGAGAAACCACTCATGCTGTTACATCAACCATCCACCAAGGACCAAGTGATAAGCCCCACACGCTCACATTGAGAGACTGATGACAACAATTATGCGGATACTCACCTCGTCAGAAGAGTGATTGACCACCAGGTCCATGCTACAAGACCGTAATCATCGGGTCATGAAACGCTAACCGACTGCAAAAGTAAATAGGCGTTACACGAGCTTCATTCCCCGTTCATGAACACCCTCTAAAAGGTTGTCCCAATCGTCGAGGGTTCCATATCGTGGATCAATGTCCCGGTAATCTGAGCTACGCATCAAGGTGATCAGTCAGGATCTCAGGTACATTGGGGTTTTCGGGTTAGTATAACGTACATATCATATCCCATGTCTGCGAGAGGGGATCGGTAGATGGGAGAGAGCCAGAGAACATCCACCCCCAGGTCCTTGAGATAGTCGAGCTTTGCGAAGATTCCGTTGAGATCGCCTATCCCGTCGCCATTTGAGTCGAAAAATGATATGGGATAGATTTGGTAGACGATGGCTTCCTTCCACCAGGTGTGATCGTGAATATAGGCCATGTCAGAAGAGATAGTGGGATTCACAGACTTGGGTCGTGGATTTCCAGTGAATCGTCCAATTAGGTGTATCTCCATCTTGACATTCAGAACCGAACATGAGGCTTAGTCAGAAACTTTCTGCCGCACTATTTAAATGCTTGGTCACCGAATGTGGGTCATCACAAAGTATGCTGGGTTTCCGATTACGAGGTCATAGTGGTGTTGAACGTTTGAGTGACTTAAGCGCGTTCAAGGGCTTCGTTTGGTTATGCGGACAGGGTCGGAATTACGCTCGAGACGATTCAAACCACGAGAAAACAGATGACATCATCATGAAAACCGCTTATCATTCAAGTTCAAACTATTAATGCAGGTATAATACATTGAAGGAGGCGATAGTTCGTAGTAAAAAGCAAGCGCATGCGTAGAGTTGATATAAATGCAACGAGAAGGAGTGTGTGTAAGTAGCAACAAGCCCATGCAAAAAGACAAAAAGTAACCCCAAAAAAGAAAAAAATCCAGCAGCTAGGAATGATCCGAAGGTCCAACCACCGGATACAGAAGTGGCAGGCGCGATGACGTCGTGGATGCAGGTCGATGGAGGGTTTAATGCGACAGATCGCTCGGTGGTGGGTACAATCAGGTGGTTGGGAGAGTCGGCGACACGGGTGGCAGGAAGCAACCGACGGGGTGAAACGAATGACAATATCACGAAGCAATGGAAACAAGCTGTATTGGTTTTGGTGCGGCTTGGAAGTGCAACACGAAATCAAATTGTGGCCCTGTTTCGGGGCTATGAGGGAATCTCGTACACTTCTCAACCGTCTTCCACTCCCTAGCGATGATCGCTAGAGCCTCTTCTCCATTCTTCGCTATGCCACTCTCTATCAACCAACACCCAATCACCATGCCCGTCCTTCCGATACCCCCACGACAATGCACAGCGGTAATACGACCCCGTCGTTCGTTGTCACGAAGGACTTCCATTACTGAATACATGAACTCGACGGAGTGGGGTAAACAACGGTCAGGAATAGGAAATCGATGGTATTCGATAGTGTTCTTATCAATCCCCAGAAGTTCTGCCCGCGAAGTGAGGACCTCACCGCAGTAAGGTCGAAGTTCACCGCATTCTGTAAGGTCGATGAAAGTTCGGATGCCTGCCCGCAGTAGCGCATCTAGCTTTGGTTTATGCGGTTCCTTGGGTGTCCAGGGGTATTCGCAGGCAAGGAGAAGTGGAGTTGCCCAGTACGAATTCGGTATCGGGCGGGGGATGGTAGACGTCAGTGTCTGCAGTGCAGAAGGAGCCAACGCCATACTCCGGTTCTGCTCATGTGACTGACACAACGCTTTCTCGTCTTGCCATGAAGATAGAGTTTCTGGCCGCCGTTGCAGCACAGAGGGTAAAAGCGTAGCGATGGCTTTGAGGTACGCAGAGATGATAGATCCCATGGGCTGGCTCATGTAGGATTAGATGCGTGTGTGGGAGTGAGTAAAACGAGGAGTCCTTGAGATTTTCGTCCGCCTTTTATTTCAGACTGAGCGCCCGGATCAACGCCTAACAACAGGGGACCGACACTTAATACAGTCGCCAAATGCGGACAGTAATTCTGTTGTCTTGTGTGGCGGTGCTGCTTCTTTACACGTGGTTGCCAGGCTCTCGAACGCCAACGAACGCCTCCAACAGCCGAGAACGCTGGTGGCTCTGCAATTCCAGACCACTTCCCATCTTAGAATCACTGCCAACCACAGTCTTTCTCGCCAGGGAATCCCCCCCCAAAAGTAAATTACTCCAAACTCCCTGCGACAAAGTTCTAACCAAAAGGAGGTAACAGTACAGGGCCCGCACATGTACTGGGGCCAAGCGCCACGCCTTTCCCGGATGTGGTCCGCACTCTCGCTAGGAGCTTGTTCTAACTTCTTGCATCACACATCGTGCGCCTGCAGCTTTACACGCCACATACTTGGCACCCTCTAACTCCGTTTTAACGGTATCCTGAAATCATTTATGAACTTCCTACCAATTAAGGAGCCCCGGTAGCCCATCGGCTGTCGGACAATTGCGGTATCATCAGCTGTGTCGCCTGCAATAGGACGCCGGGATCGCTTCTACAATAAAATTCCCTTCAACTTCCCACTGCATTAACATCCGAACAATACGTTCATCGCATGCCAGTGCTTCTCTCATACCCTTTACCAGGCTCACCGAGGACTATATGAACTAATCTGATCGGCGAGTACCGGAATGCTGCACATCTTATCCTCGTGTATCTCACAGACTATACCTTAAGTAGGTGTCAGACGCCGTCATACAAGGCATGGTGGCTGCACTGAACTGCGACCTTCCATGACGGAATATTAGCTTCTTGCACCATTGATAAGTTATCTTACTGATCCGAGCGCTTCGCTGACCTTCCTTTTCGACCACTTCTCATATCCGACTGGTCGAAGATGCGACTGCGATCAGATCAACGGGCGTTTAGTGGGAGCTTCTCTTCACTTATGGTGCCCCTATGCATCAGTACAGTAGGGGACAGGCAAACTCGACAACTTTAGTATCTCGGGATTGGCTCGTTGAAATTATGAGATTTTCTGGCAATGAACTCCGATTCATGAAACGCATCGAAAAACACAACATTTGTATTTTTCTCACGCTTTTTTGACCTCTGCCAAAATTTTTCATGAAATTCTCGGCACATGTATATAGAAACTGGGCTATTCTAGGAGACTATAGCTTCAAGATGCATCATCGCTTGCTGAGAAACGGCCCGATGTCCCTTCTGCTTACGAACAGCCCAACCAGCAGCTTTTCCTGTCAGCCCA
The DNA here is from genome assembly GCA_018524895.1 of Podaxis sp. C-F-101400. Classification (NCBI taxonomy): domain Eukaryota; kingdom Fungi; phylum Basidiomycota; class Agaricomycetes; order Agaricales; family Agaricaceae; genus Podaxis; species Podaxis sp. C-F-101400. The sequence goes on from JAEUWR010000355.1 coordinate 139,242, forward strand.
ATACGGTATGCGCTCATAAACCTCCATGAGCGGTTGATGAAACCTCTGATAACATCGACGGGACATGAATCAAATGATTCGTAAGCGGCTTTCTTTGCGTCTTCAAAGGTCCTCTTAGGATATTCCCTGGCCTTCCGCCAACGCAATCTTGGTGGGACCCAGTCCTCATCACGCGGGTCGTCACCACAATCAGCTGCAATCATCATCATCACCACCTGCATTCCTTCCCGGTCCATTCCCTGCTCGCTATCAAGACCCTCCTCCTCACCAATATCCTCTTCCTCGTCCTCTTCTTCCCACTGAGGTTTGGTTGAATCCTGATTCCATGACTTTCTGAAGCTGGCCCTCTGACCATCGCTATCTGCACAGCTATCCGAGGCTGCTACTGGTTCATTGGGTGACCCTGAGGTCGTGACTATTTCTGTGCTGGCACCTTCACCAGCTGCCGATACCGGGCTGAGCTCTTTTCTGGAAGCAGATGGATGCTCTGGTGGGCCGGGTGGTGCAGAGGGTTGACTTCGGAGGCCGTTGAGGTTTCGTTTCAGCTTCTTTTTCGGTGGCATAGGATGTATAGCAGTGGTGAAGAAATTTTTACTTGAATTATTCTTAATTTGATTATAAAATATCCGCTCGTTAGATTTCTACGATTCTAAGTGATCATGTCGCTTTCATTAAAAGGAATCGATTCCACATGTTTTGGTAATTTTCCATGCCCATTTCGGCCTTTTGCCAATTTTTTGGGTACCACTACCTTATTTGGCATTTTCCAGAGCAACCGCTCGTTGGTTTTTGGTCCTTTTTGGTTCATTCGAAAGCTCTCATCGAATAGATTCATTTCCGACAGTTTCGCGAAAAAATAAAAAGTTTGTCCAAATTTGTCGACTTTGCCTGTCCTCTACTGTACCAGCGACCAATCGTCATACATGAGGGCGCGATATCCAAAAGATGGGCGCGGCGAATCTCTATCTCCGACAATTCACCAAAAAGCAATGCAACAGGAGCCGCCCAATACATGTTGGCAGAAATTAAATACAAATTAATACTCAACATCATTCGTGCAAAACTGTCGAGAACGGCGAATTCAAGCATAAATAGACGTGCAGAATGGAAACCATGTCCTATTTGGTTTTTGCTAGTCGAGCCTCGGATTCTTCTTCACCTATCTATAGCATCTCCCTGACAAACTGCAGTCGCGAGGAGTGAGAAGTGAACAAATGAGAACTGAGCATGCAGAAGTCCTGGACATTTGTCCGGCACGGGGTGGAGGTTGTGAGGATCACTTGAAGTTGATGCTGATAAAAATGGAAGTGATAGGAGTGATGCGAGGAGGTCTCCAAAGTGTATGTTTATGACCGAAGGTAGCAGCCTGGTCCCGCTGGAAAGCCACTGTAGCCCAAAGAAGATGAACATCTGGTTGGAAAGCCAGAATGGGAACGGGCTAAAAAGTGAAGAACATCATTAGAGCAGCCAATCCCGCTTTTGCGGGGTTGACGTCCACCATTACGGGTTCTCCAATATTGCCGTAGACCCACCTTTTGATAAGTGTCCGCTTGAACTACCACGCTAGTTTAGAGCGCGAGTGGTGACGCATTTCTAGCTCGTTGTACTGTAGGAAAGAAACTGCCGCCGAAAAAGCAATTACCCGTGGTGCAGTGCCAGGTAGGTGTCTCGTGTAACAAGGAATGCTCTGAGATCAACGAAGGTAGGTAGGGAAAGTTTTGGAGGAAGATTGATCGGTATCCACTTCAGGCAGCATTCGGAGGTCGACTTGGGCATGGGAGATCATGTCCAAAATATGTTTGCAAGTCAAGCCGTCGCGACCGTTTGTCATTGCTATAGATTCCAATGAAGTCGCGGTAAAAGAAGAACCCACGATACATCGCCCAAATGTGTGGATTATACCCGAGGTTTGCCGACCGATCTGTTACTCGAGCCCGTCTACAAATGCTTTTCATGAGAATTGCGCAAGGACGGCGCTCAGCTCCCGATATAGTGCTTTCGAAAATCATTCTCATACCTATCGCTCCCTGGATTGAGTTCCATGTTCCATATCTTCACTACGAGTCGCCCCGTACTAGCAACCAACGGCCGGCGGAGCAAACCATGTCTTTGCGGAACATTCGGACAACGTCGAAGGATAGTCTAGTCAAGACACTCGAGTTCGAGGACACGCTAAGCTAGCGAAGACATTTCTGTGTAATGCTAGCTAGCGAAATTTCTCGACAATGTACCGAGGTCCCCAGAAAGTTTCCACACTATTCTCATTCGTACCCGGCGGAGCACGGGGATTCAGAGGGCGTCTGATGTTAAGTCAAGGAGCAGAGACAAAATTAGAGGCTAGGAAGACATTCTTTCAAGCCCCAGAAGACTGATGAACATATACCAACTGGTGTGACATTCCGTCACGCAACATTGGTGCCGGCGATTGCCGCAGTCAATTAATCAAAACTTGCAACCTTTCATATTTTCGCCATTAGCAAGGACAACCGCCAAGCCCTAATGGCCAAAAAGAAAGGCAACAGTGCAGCCGCAAAAGCCGCAAAGAAAGCCAAAGCAGCGCAAAAGGTAGAAAGAAAAGAGAAAAAGAAAGTAAACAAGTCAAAAAACAAGTATGATTCTGAGGACGAGGACGATCAGGACCTTGAGGCGATCTTGGACAAGGTATGTGGTTGGCGCGGGTCGTGCGAGCAGCAGAATACTGAGGTTGAGCACTTTTAGTAGATGCGAAAAGAATGGGAAGCAGCGCACACAGTTACTGAGGAACTCGTCGAAGGACCTCCGAGTCGGAGGGCAAACGCAACGCTAACACCGTGTCCAAACGGAAACCATTTATGGTGTATCGGCGGTGAATACTTCAGCGAAGATGGCAAGGCTGTGTGTTTCAAAAGTTCTGAATTCATTACAATTGAACTCACGCCCACGCTCCAGTACTTTTACAACGACGTCTTTAGATATACGCCAGAGAAGGATGAATGGCGTAAATTTATCTCTCCAACTTGTCCAGGTCCCCGATCAGCACATGCCGTAGCCGCATCTCCTGCAGGAGGTGGAAAGCTGTTCTTGTTCGGTGTGTGCATCGTATATTACGATTAGATCCCTGCTCACATATTCACAGGTGGGGAATTCTCATCTCTTCATCAAACAACGTTTCATCATTATCGAGACTTCTGGTGCTTCGACATCGGCACACACTCCTGGGATAGAATTGAAACGAAAACCCGCCCCAGTGCACGATCCGGTCATCGGTAAGCCTTCGTTTAGGGTCACCTACCGTTCTTGCGAGCGATGATTGGTAACCAAATCTCCTTTTTGATTTCGCAGAATGGCAACATGGAAACATTACATTGTTTTGTTTGGTGGTTTCTACGACCCTGGTGTCACCAGTACGACAGTCCTCGCTTTTAGTCCTCGCCCTTCTTACCCTCCTGTTCAGCGAGGTATCTGAACGACTTATGGGTTTTCGACACCCAGGAATATAAGTGGTTTCAGGTTGAATTCCGCGAAACTGATCTCAAACCCTCGTCAGTGCTCCAGTCTGTCATGACTAGCTTAAAGCTGACAGGACATCAGTCCCCGGAGTGGTTTCTCGTTCCTGCCATGCACGGAGGGTATAATCCTACACGGTGGCTACTGTAAGGAATATGCCAAAGGAAAACGACCTGTTGGTGTCATGCTCGACGATACCTGGCTCCTCAAGTTCGCCTACAACTTTCCCTCGCCTTTTGTTGCTAACACTGCGCTCTAGAATTACAATTCCTACTGCTGAGCAAGAGAATGCGACTGTGCCCTCCAAGTCCGCAAAGAACAAAACTTCACAGCCGCAAATTACATTCAAGTGGGAGCGTCGAAAGCGCGCTTCCGATGCCTACGCTCCCTCTCTGCGTTCTGGATGCACGATGGCACTCTGGAATCGCACAAGTGGTGCCGGACCAACTGGTATTCTCTTCGGCGGCGTCACGGATGAAGACACGAACGAGGAGACCTTGGAGAGCGTATTCCATAACGATTTGTACGTTTTCATCAAACACCCTACCGAACACGTTAACCAACACCATATATCGTTTAGGTACGGTTATCAGCTCAGTGGAAAGGGCAAATGGATCTCTATGACGCTCAAGAAACCGAAAGCAAAAAGTGGAAAGAAAGTTACGCGAGCTGATAAGAAGAAAGAGGCAACGAGAGAGGCTATTCCACGAGAACAGGAGAGTGAGGAAGAAGGTGAGGAGGGTGATGAAATAGTGGTCGCTCCTCCAAGGACGCCCTCTGTTCCCAAACAGCCACCTCCGCCTATGCAGGAGGGACAGGATACAGATGATCCTAATCTGACGATTCCTATGCCTCGATATAATGCTATGCTCGCTGTGCTCAGGAGCACGCTATATATGTGAGTCCCAGCACCGCTTTCGAATGGGCTCAAGTACTGACGTATTCGCAGCTACGGTGGAATCTTTGAGAAAGGATCCAAGGAATACACGCTGGACGACTTCCACTCCCTACAACTGGACAAGTTGGATAAATATACCTGCTTGAAGGAGAGTGCGGTGTTGATACCTGACGGAGAAGATGAGAGTAGCAGTGATGAAGATGGTGAGGACGATGATGAAGATGATGAAGCTGACGAAGCTGACGAGGACGAGGAAAACGAAGAGGAAGAGGTCGACGTTGATGAGGAAGATGTAGAGGATGTCAAAGAGGAACCGAAGAAAAAGAAGTCGAAGTTAAAGGATAAGGGAAAGAAAGTTGAGTTGACAGATATACCAACGGCAGACCAAACGCAAGAGGAGGAAGTTGAAGTCGAGGACCCTGTGAGCTCCACCGGGGGTATTCCGATCAGAATTAGTCTACTCACTGAATGGCATAGGGCTCGCTTCGATCAAAAGCTAACGCTTTCATGGGTGTATCCAAGGACACGACTCGCTCCGTTGAGGACGTCTTGAGCACGCCTCTACCTGGAGAAACACTTGCTATGTTCTATGCTCGTTCACGTATGGCCAACCTTTTCCTTCTCTCATCTCCACTCACCAGAACATAGGTGAATACTGGGCCCAGAAGGCGTATGGCACTAGTGATAACCGAGGAAAACAGCTCAGACGGGACGGTTTTGCCTTGGCCGAGGAGCGTTACGGTATGTCGTCATCTTTATTCATTGGGTTCGGTTGCAGTGATGGAGTATGGTCTTCTAGCCGAATACAAACCTATCTTGGAAGAAGTTGAGAAGATTTTGACTGAGGCTGGTTTGGACGAGGAAGAGATGCGGAGAGGTGCTGCTTTGGGTGGTGGTCCGGCTGCAAGTGGCCAAAGTCGCAACAGAAGATGATATTTGTCGGTATGTCATACAAATGCACGTGTGTGCTCTCTGCGATTCGACTAGCACTCGCATGAGATTTCAGGCAGAACAATGCCGGGACCAGTTGCAGGTCCAGCCCAGAATAGAATTCTCAATTACTCTCAACGCCTTCCCTGATCGGACTCTAATTCAATTAAGGTCCACCCGGCTGAAACTTCGGCGCCGTGGCTTGACCCTTCTTTTCACTCTTTTTCAGTCCACCTCCCTCCAACTGCGAGTGAAGCCTCTCACTCCAACTCACATTCCTTTTGTGTCTCACACATTTGATAACTATCATGATGAAGAAGCCATCCCAGAACTTCAAGCTGAAATTGAAGCTGCCTGCTCTTCTAAAATCTCCGTTCTCGCGCGGGGGGAAGAAAAAGGTTGTGGCTGCGAGCGAAGACGCTCCTCGGACGCCCTCCTCTTCGTATGAGGTGGACATCTCAACGGCGAACACTCCTGCCGACGTTGTTGCACCTCCGCCTAACCAGGCTGATGCCGACGCTGTTTCTTCGACTCGGGATTCGAGAACATCCGTGGATGCCAACACGAACCAACATGCTCCTAGCACGAGTGCAGTGGGCCATGAAGTTAGCTCTACTGATGGACGCGTACGTGCTTTCAACTTTCGTTTTACCCTTGTCTATTAGTTTTGACGTGTCGCCTTGTCCATCCGTTCAGTGCCAATCGCCAGCACCATCCCAAGCTCGATCTCATCGCCACTCTATGTCGAAGACTACCTCAGGCGAAAACGTCCGTGTCTCTATGACCGTTGATACTATCAAGCAACAACTCAATGATGGCTTGCAAATGCTTGCCGAGTTCAAAAAGTCCCTGCGCGCTTCTTCTGACGTACAGCGGTACGACGAAGCCATGGGCAATTTTGAGGGCGCCGCAAGGGGCTTGGCAACGCTCAAGTCTAAACTCAGTAGCCGGAAACTCGCAGGAAACCCTAGCCGAAACAGTTACGTTTTGCCACCCCCGCCGGACTTGAAGGTTGAGTTCGAGGATACGCCATTTAGTATGGGTATCCCTGGGATTGAAGAGTCCCAGAAAGAAACTACGTTGGATGTCGTGCAGGAGAATAAGGAGAATGAGGCGCAGGAAGAGAAGAATGAGAAGGAGCAACAGCAACAGCACACTGTCTGGGTTTGAGTGGACTTCTGACGTTGATTGTTTTGTGGGTTCTGCATGTTATTTTTCCGTTCGGACATTCGTAGTCTTACTCGCATCTTGTCAATGGATAATAATTGCCGTGGAATTGTCCCTGTATCCTGAGTTTGATGGCATGAGCTATGTGCTCGCTAACCCCTCACAATGCTGCAATGATGGACTTGGAGCGTGAAGCTTTGACGCATGAAACTCGTGGAGGGTATTGAAGTTTCCCGTTCCGCGGGTGTTGAAGGACCAAAGTAACTAGTCTTTCTATTCCTTCTTGTCATTGCTGCTGACACCTTCCCTGATGTACTGTTCCGCAGTCTCACTATTTCGACTAAGACGTACAACGGCTCTGGTGCAGCTCAAACTAGACGGCATCTCGTGGTCGCTCTATGAACCAGTTCGGAACGTTAATTGATCTGAGGCCTCAAATCTACGACCGAGGTTCAGGGACCGTAGAGTATGTACAACTGGGATGTGAGGGGTAGCAAGCACTCTGCGGGCAACCACCAGTGCCCCTGTCACAGATTCCTTGTTGATAGGAGCCTTCCATATGAAGCCGGCGAACAGAATAGGTAGTAGTCAGTGTTGTACTCATGATGTTTTGGCTATCATCTCGACTTGCGGTTTCATGAAGGTAAGTATTGTCGATCACTTACTGCGTCGGTCCAAGTGTGAACTTGTCAGTAATTTTATGAACGCTAACTGGCTCTCAAGTGCCATTATCACAACAATCTCCACTACCCGCCTGGAGCTTCACCTCTTACCGCCTCATCGCATATGAGACTCCCTGTGTAAGGATAATGTTTTTTTTCCAGTTTCAGAAAGGTATCATGCACTCGACATGCAGGTCAATTAATGTACAAGGTTACACAGAGCGAAATATTGTACAGGTGAGATATCGAGAGTTCGCATTCAAGCAGCAACAGCCCTCTCAAACTCTCGTGTAAACTCTTCCATAGCATCCAAAGTCTGCAACACATGCGCATAAGCAAACTTTTGCTCCTTCGCCGCCGCAAGACTCTGCGCGGTCCTAACAGCATTCTTGATCTGCCTCCCATTAACTTCCCTCTTGGATAGCTCCACAACCTGTTCCTCTGTAATTTCGCCAGTGCCATCCTCTGCCCAAGCGTCAACCTTCTGAAGGAAGGCCTTCCAAACCTGAACCTTGGACTCCAACGAGAGTTCGGTAAAGTGCAATGCGACATGGATGCGGGAGAGGAAAGCTTCATCGAATGCCTGAACTCTATTCGTGGTAAGGAAGAGGATACCACGATAATATTCGACATGGCGGAGGAAAACGGCAACCATAGCATTACGTTCAAGGTCATGAAGTGTGCGTTGTTCCAAGAACACGTCAGCCTGCGATTACCATAAGCATCATGGTGTTAGAAGAGAGTGGTATGCAATGCACACCTCATCAATCAAGACGATTGCCTTCCAAGCTGTCGCGAGATCAAACACCTTCTCGAGAGCCAAATCAAGGGTACGTGGGTCCGTGCCTAGATCACCGGCACCGACAACATAAAGTGGTCTTTGGACATGCTCGCTAGTAGCTTCGGCAGAAAAGGTCTTGCCGACTCCTGGAGGACCATACATGTTAACAACAAGGCCATGGCCTTTGCCCTTGATGAAGTCATCGAAGTTGAGTTGTTTGTGATGTGCCTCAACGAGAGATTTCAAGAGGTCTTTTCGTCCTGGAGGAAGGACGAGGTTGGCGAAAGCGGCTTGATTCCATTTGACGGGAGTGATGAGCGACACGCTGAACTCGACTATTGCCCGTTAGTCTTAGGAGATGAGCAGAGAATAGATGGAAATAAGCTTACGCCAGATCTTATCTGCGAGACTAAAGCCATACACGATGGTTGAAGCTAGGAGATAGTCTTCCTCCATATAGTCTTCCATTGAAATATCTTCAAATGGGCCTTTATTTGACTCCATGACGATCCCTGTTTGGGTGCCACCTGCGTCAGAGACTGCTTGGGAGCGCCGAGCTCGTAATTTATTAAGGCGCGTACGGGCATTATTCTGGGTAGTCGGAACAGGCACAGAAGCAGTGCTATATGAATCGAGCGGTACCGCCGGTGTAACCGATTGAGGGGCATTGGCCCATCTGTCGTTCTGATTACCATCCCCATCAGTCTCAATGATGCGTGGGACAGGCTTAGAGAAATAGTAATTCTGGTTGAAACGCTTAAACGTAGCTGAAATGGAACGTCATTAATATCCTAGAACTGTAATTCGAGACATATAAGAAGCCTCACCCCGATCGACATAATACGGCTCTTGACATGGTGACGCACAACCTTGCCACCAGCTCGGAGGGCTGCAACGCCGTCATATTGCACATGATGGACCCCGAAATGACTAAACCATTTCTTTCCACGCTCGATCGCCATCTCCTTCAAATCCTCTTCCTTCATTCCATTCTCTCCAACAAAGAATCTAATTGGGTATGCATCCAAGGTCTGGATCTTGACAATGCCTCTGATCACCCCAATATTGATGTTCGTCATGACCCTTCCGACAGCAACGCTCTGAGTGCCAGGTCTGTCAATCGCATCGACGCTCTCCAGGGTGAGTTGGAAGACAGGTTTGCCATCGAGGCAACAGCGAATCCATTGACGAAGCTTAAAGAGGCGTGGTTCTCCGGTGACGACACAACGAGCGACAAAAATCGTGCGAGGAACAAAGATGTAAGGAAGAAGATCCCATTGAATCTCGCCGTGGGAAGTGAGTCGCTGAAGTGTCGCCAAAGTGCCTTTGTAGTCATTAGCGAGTGTGTCAATCAGGATGTCGACCGTCTTGGCGATGTAAATCTCTTCCTGGGTCGGGTTCTTCTTGGCTTTGAGCGCGTCTCGGTAGGCGATAAATTGGTCATAGAAGACAAGAAAAATCTCGGGATCCATCTGAGGACGCGTATGTCAGTAAGAGTCTCGATCCGACCGATAGAAACCAACCTCAAGCGGATCCGCATTCCACGAAACCCCAGGCCAAGTTTGAATGACTTCCTTGCATGCCTTGATGATATAGGGGCTCTTGATAACATACTTGACTGTAACCTCAGCGGTTTCTTGTCGCGGGATGGTACGGACAACACTGGAAATGAATCTCAGCGCTAAAGGGCTGGATGCTACGGAGAAGAGGGACTCACACGAGAAGGAAGTCCTTCCATGGATCGTTGCCGTCTTTGGTCGTGCCGGCGCCAACTGGAACAGCTTCAACAATAACTTTGGCACTTGTGTTCTAAATTTAACTTAGCCGCAGCAGTAGGCGTGATAAGTGAGGCGTCTATACCCTATACTTCCAGCTGCGGGTCCACCAACTGTAGTAATAGTCGACGTGCTTGACTTTGAGCGAGGGAGGGGCGAGTTGGGTGTCTCCTTCACGAGCCGTGGGGGTTACAGTCGAAACCTTGGACTCCGTGTCGTCGCCGAACTGAGGAACAGCAGAGCTTTCAGTGCGAGAGCTCGAGCTTTTCATTAACGTGGAAAGGCGGCGATGCATGGTGACAGTTGGGAATGAGAGTCCACTGGGAAGAGGTGGAGATAGAACTGGGCAGTTATATACAGGCTAACCTTTGGGCGCCGGGTTTGGTGGGGCACCGTGCAACCACTCTTGACTATGGCTGTGTAGTGAGTTGCAGTGAGTTGGCTTCTCACAACAGCACAATTGCTTCTATGAGGGTGCTAAAAGTAGCGGGGTTGAATTGGTGCCCCTGATTTGGCATCAGCGTTCCTTGGAGACGCCAATGAATTAAGCCCTCGAATCAAAAACCTGGTTTCATGTTGCTTGAATTTTGGCTACCAATCCTGGTGCCCAGACATGACGCCCCGGGGCGCGTAGGGGATACAGAAGGTTCATATCAATGTTCAGCCATAACGTTGTAAGCGCTGGGGGGATACTATTCTCGGGTTCCCCGTCATACCCGCTGTCAGGAATGACCACATCTGTGGGGAAGTTCAGGTTGCACAGGAATATGCCGAGATGGGCTGATCAGCAGTGATAACGACAATGAGGGGACATAGCCTTCGATCGGGGAGCTTAAGTTGGATCAAAAATGGATGGATAGCAGAGTATTTATGTACTATTCACCCCAGTTCGCAATAGAATATTTCCGGATGTACTTGCCACAAGATATCCACAAGAGTTGGACCCAGGGCCTACGAAGGGATCATGAAGGTGATTTGGCAATGGGTCGAAAAGCATTACATCAGATCCTTGGGCTGGGTGGAGGCCCTTGTGGGTCCCCTCAGAGATGAGTTTCCTGCTGAGCCTTTGGTAAAACTGTCCCGACGTTTACTTGGATGAATATAAATCAGAAATCTTGTGGTTAATCAGTCGGGAAACCTGTTAACCATTCAATGGAAAAATGACATGTCCACGTAACGCCCATCGATAATCTGATCTATGTGACAATAATAAGGTTATTGATTAATATTTTCATTCTCCTTAACTTGTTCATCTTCACCATCGCTCTCAGCCTCAAATTCAGGAACTTTCGGCTTTCAGTCTCCTTCTCAGAGAAACCCCGCCCAGGCTGGCCGCAGGAGAAAATGTCGGGAAGCGAGACTTCCATTAGACAAAAATCAGGTGGACCCAAATTTGAATGGTGTGATGTAACATAGGCGCATCTGTGTTGGGGACGCGATACTTAGGCGTGCTTGTACTGATACACTACACTGCCGCATTGGAGACAGAGCAAGATGAAAGAGCTCCGTGGTACCCATGGATTTCAAACACATGATAACTGAACCGAAGATCCAATATAATTCTCATGCATTCAAGATACATGGTACCCTCAGCGAGACTTTTTAATTCCGATCCATCTCTGTGTCATAGCCTCCGATGGGCCGTCAAGTTCTCTTGTCCACAGCATACCATTGTATTGATTTTTGTGAAATCCCATTACTTATAGTGCAACGATACCGAAATTACGGTGCGATTGAATGTGCATTATCAATATTCAATGCTATGAGTATAACTAAGATATCGTAGAATTAATTTGGGCAAAGGCCGAAGGAGCAATATGCGGAACTCACGCGGAAATGCGAAATACCCCCATTGACTGGGAGTTTCCCACTGACCGGTGAATCATTGCATATGGAATTTCGTGGATCGCTCCACTGGACCTCCGCGGTTTGTTGGCCTATGCTTGTAGATAGATCAAAGGAAGGCACTATCAAAGCCTATGGTATTCAGGAGTTGGATACAATAAATCTGATAAAGTCACGAGTGATAGAGTCCGTCTTCAGCACTAGCTTGCTTCTAACGTATCAAGCAGAAAACATTCCGTAAATATGCTTAGAAGTACAGTGCAACATCTATAGGTTGCCGATCACAGAGGCTTTCTGCCACCCTTAGCCACTCTACGCCTACTACCAGTTCGTACAGGAAAGACCAGAAAGGACGCTAACTGGGCTGCTCCGCCGGGGCCTGATGATCCTGGGTCGCTTAGAGCCAAAAACTTGCGGTAAATCTTTGGCCAACATGCATTACTTGGGAATTACCATTCTCATGCTGGTATGTAATGCTTTGTGAACATCGTTCGCATAGGCGCTCATGGGAGGAGAAACTTGGACGAGATACTGAACTCAGGGTTCAGTTGCCAAGGTAGCTGTTTGAGAAAAGGCGGGGTACGAGCTTGAATGCGGGTCCATTCTCGTTAGGGGCAAATCAAAGAGCGATGATCATCCTGGCAGTGGCATGTGCGAAAGAAGCATGGCCGATGGGGGAGGACGGCGTGAGGACATCGTGCTATTTCCGGGCTGCGGAAAAATAGGCCTCCGCAGTGGGGACGGCGTTCATTGGCTTCTATCACCACTTCACATACCACTTCTTTTCATCATACATGCATAAGAAGACGGGATTCGGTTCATTCTTCCCCGTCGTGCTATGAATTTCCGTCTCCAAGTGTTCTCACTTGTTGCGAGCAAATGCCGGATTTGGAGAACGACTCACATGAACGAAGAACAGGGTCACTCGACTGACGTTTCAAGGGCTCCCAGAATGATCTCATCTCATATATATAATCAGCAACCTTAGCAGTCACCATCCCCGCAGACCTTTCGTGACCGGATCTTCCCCCCTATGCTTATTGGCGCTATTCCACCGGATCTTGCGCCACACGCTTCCAACCTCTTTACGTACTCTCCTCTCTTATAAGCAGATGCCGAGTGAACTGTCCTCACGACTATGGCCGCAACCCTCGTCGATATCCTCTTACAACCGCAGTCAATAGCGGTCATCTTACTCTCAGCGACACTCCTCGCTGTCATTCACAAGCGGCTCTCGCGGTCTGGCAGTCTACCACTACCTCCAGGTCCCCCAGCAGAGTCTTGGATTTTTGGAAACTCTATTCCAAAGGCATTGTACGTCCCCTCCTCACCTTCCCCTACAATTCCCTGTCCTAATTTTGCCTAATTAACCAGCGCATACCGCAAATTCGAAGAATGGACCAAGGAGTATGGGCCAGTCTTCACCCTGAGACAGGGTTTCACCACCGTCGTTGTCATTGGCCGTCTCCAGGCTGCAATTGATATCATGGAGAAAGAGGGTGCTTCGACAGTTGATCGTCCTGTAAGCATTGCGGCTGGGGAAACACTGTCAGGAGGCATGAGGGTCCTGCTTACGCCCGCAGGGGAGCGTTTCAAGAAGATGCGTCGGTGAGCGTCAGCGTCCATTATCCACGCTGTTTTGTTCGTTTTGGCGATTTCGGTGATTTCGTCGGCGCCCATTTTTGGCTATCCCGCTTAGGGCTTTTTCGACGTCGATGATGGTGTGTTTGCGTAGGCGAGCCGCCAAGTGATTCTGTCACTTGCCACGGGCGGGACTAAACCTACTCGGGTTCTCTGCATCCTCGCCCACGACATCTCGACCGTTAATCATCCCCAGCCCGAGATGCGTGGAACGTTTGGTAATTACTTGACTTACCTTTTGCAACCCCCTCCATGCAACCCCCTTTTGTCTCCGTCATCATCGCTTTATTTTTGTCATTGCGTCACAACTGGGGTTGAACTTTATTACTAACAAGTCTCTTATCGTAACAGTGCTCTCCATGCCCACCTTCAACCAAAGAGTATCGTTGCATATTCTCCGACGTTGATGCACAGTGCACGCCAACACATTCTGGACATCGTCGAAGAGCCGGACAGGCACCAAGATCACGCGAAGCGGTACGTTCCTCCGCCTGCTGACCACTTCCTAAAAATATCCCCTGACTTTATTGGCCAATCCCATCATCTTCATCTCCCCGCCACAATGAATCATCTTATCATCTCCATTCATAACCCTTTCATCCGTCATAATCGAACCTTGGCTCCTCCGTGACGTTTCGGCTTGGCAAAACTATTGTTTTCTGTAGATATGCAGCAGCAGTCGTGATGGCATTGGCATATGGCAAGGTTCCAAAATCCTACTTCGACCCCGTCGTTCTGGCTGTAAACCGTTGTCTCACCCGACTCGGGAATAACCTTCGGCCGGGTCTTTGGAGGGTTGATAATTGGCCTATTCTTCGGTGCGTCATCTTCCAACTCTTCCCCCACCTTGTTATGATCTCACACATGTATGTGTATTTAGATATATCCCTGGATATCTCAAAGAGTTGCAGGAAGGGCACAAAGAGGAACTTGCGCTATTCAAGGGACAGTTGAATGAAGTCAGAGAGAAAATGGTTCGTGCCCCTTAATCCCTGATTGAACCCTGTGCTCACGTATATATGCTCCCGCTAGGCACGAGGCGAAGAGATTCCTCAGTCATTCGGCAAATATCTTATTGAAAGGCAAAAGGAACTCGAACTCTCGGACGATGAGACGGCTTACTTGGCGGGAAGTATGTTTGGTGCTGGTTCTGATACGACTGCGTCTGCTATTAGTGTTGGCGTCATGGCGTCGGCATGCTATCCTGAAGCCGCGGAGAAAGTCAGGAAGGAATTGGATACGGTTATTGGAAGAGAACGACGTGAGTTTGTGCTTTGTGAGGTAGTGTGGTTCATTGCTGATCCTGGTTTAGCTCCTCAACTGAGCGATCAAGACAGTCTCCCTCAAACGATGGCATTCGTTTTGGAGACGTTCAGATGGAGACCTGTTAGCTCAGGTGGTATGTGTTCACCATCGCTTATGGCCGAGATCCATCCATTAACCTTGTGGCCTTTAGGCTTCGCGCATAAGGCGACCAAGGATATCATCTGGGTATGTTACACCCCTTCAAGCTCAAAAAAGTCTATTCTCACTCGTCCTAGCAAAATTACTGCATCCCGAATGGCGCGAGCGTTATCGGAAACGTTTGGTGAGTCTCAACTGTGGAGATTAGAACCAAACCGATTTGACAATTACCGTAACGCTCTAAAGGTCTGTTGGTCGTGATCCCCAATTCTTCCCCGACCCCGAGACCTTCAACCCTCAACGGTGGTTAACCCCCGAAGGCAAGATCCGGGAAGACCTCAAAGCCTACACATTTGGTTTTGGGCGGCGAGTATGCCCTGGACAACATATGGCCACGGCGTGAGTCCCCCTACTATCTGTCGCGGCGTGATCTCAACTGAACACTCCCCACTTATGTAGTTCCGTGTTCTTGAACACAGCCCTTATTCAATGGGCATTCACTGTCCGCGCTGATCCCGAACACCCGATCGACGATCTCGCATTCACTGAGTCGGCTAACGCCCATCCTCTTCCGTTCAAGGTCATCTTTGAGCCTCGTGCTGCCAAGACTATGGAGGGTATTAGGGAGTTGATGGAGGATTATGGTGAGTAGACCGTAGAGGGTGGTGGAGCATTGTTTTGGTCGGTTTTCGGATCTTGTAAATCACCAGTTTTAGTCTCGGTGTGATTCTATACTTTTTAAGTAATGTAGATGTAGTTGTATGCAATAGAATCCAGCTATCAGACTGTGAGTCCCAATGATCCGATTGCCCGTACTTGTCCACGCCTCAGTTGATAACTATCGGGGGAGAACCCTCCTTGGGAGGACTTGATTGATTTAGGCTCGTTGGATTCCAGCACATCCTTTGGTCAACATTGGGCCAACCATCACAAAAGTGGCTGTATAATGGTGGGGCTAACGGCTTTGAACGAAATGCGCCGCAGGCCCGTTTCTTCGCAGAACACCAATATTCGCTAGTGAACTTCAATGAGTTAAAATTCAAAGACCAATCAACTCGAGTCACATACCAGGTCGTCGTTCCCAGCCTTTTCCGGGAATGGGCCTCTGACCCTTGAGTGCAAGCGAGCGATTCAAGAACTTGTTGATCTTGGAAGAAGGAACGGCTGCTTTCGAGGATATCAGTCTTGTCGTTGACGCTAGCGTCCGGATCGCTTTTGACCTATATCCGGCCAAGTTTTGTCAGTACGTGACCAGCGATAGTGAATGAGGAGTGGGACGGACCCGATGATGACGTCTTTTTGTGTTGAGGCGCGCTTGCGCTTTTTCTGCTGTTTTTTCGACGGGGCATCTTTCTTTGGTTGCGAAGCTTTGGGTTTGGCGGCTTGAGTGAATGCGGCTTTGAAGAGTTCGTCTGGGAGGTAGTTGGATGACTGTTTGGGTTTATCTGCTTGGCTTGGGGGCTCTGTGTCTTCTTCATCGTCCTGATATGACTCCATATTTTCATCCTCGTCACTCCTCTCTTCATCTTCGCCGGAACCCCCAGCACTCTCTTCGCCAGAGCCCATGTCAATTCCGTCAAAGCTAGATCCTTCCTGGAACTCCGCAAACTCGCCCTCGTCATCGTCACCCAGACTGCCTTCGTCTTCCTCGCCTTCAGCATCCATCATCGCTCGCAACATCCTAGCTTCAACCTCATCCACCACACCACCTTCGACCTCATCCCTATCTTCAACCTCCATAGAAACCTGTTTCCCCTTGCCCTTTTTTGAAGACATTTTATCGTCCTTATTTCTCGCAGACCGTGCTTTCAGTTTCTGGTCCTTCTCCCGGTTGCGAAGTTTGGTCTTCTGTCGCGCGAGCGCCTCGGCTTTACGAACGTGGGCATTCTGTTGCTGTATTGACTTTTTGGAGTGGGAAAGAGATACAGCTTCTGGCGAGTCGGAGTCGGAATCAGAATCTATATGCGATGGGAGGCGTAGTGGAGGCATTTTTGAATTTTCGAAGGGGTCTCGGTTCCTGGCCCAACTCGACATGTGTCACGTCACGTCACATCATCCCCGCAGTCATGTCGTAATCTGCCAGCGCGGCCCTGGTAGTCAGTGCCACGCCGGTATGTCCGCAGTACTCAGCTAGCTATATGAAAGAACATTTGAGCTAGTCAGTAGAACCTGATGGGTGAGTACTGGATGTCAAATAACACCACTGAGTGCTTTTTATGTATGTTTATCAGTATTAGGGACGACCTATACTGAATGCAAAGCTGTTCGAGTATCGCCTAGTCGACACGGTCGCGCTGATGTGAGGCTGTTTGACGCATAAATGCTCATCGTGTGCAAAGACGTGGTATATTGTGGCAATTTTAGAACCCACAGTCATTTCACGTTGTTCCTCTGGTTTCACGGATTTCTGATTTAAGGCAAATATAGATCTCGGCTTGCTCTTTACTGCTCGTATTTCGACAATGACACCGTTGTGACTGAAATGGAGCGGAATGGCCCGAGAAAGGTAGAAGATAAAACCAGGCTGGCCCTGCTCGATTCGATGCAGCTGTCCTTCGAACATACCTTACCCTGATATGTTTTCTGACATATATGAGGGCATTAAGAAGGTAAAGGTTCGCCCATACCTCAACAATGAGACCGCCCTGACTATGTCATGATTCAGGATTTCGCCCTAACATACTGTCCGGAGCTCTCTATCGAAGACAGATCCTGTCCAAGTGTGTAGAGTCTAACCTTCTGGGCTTCCCAACACGGGTTGACAAATTCTGAAGTGATCTGTGGAGCTGAATCCCCGCACAAACGCACCATAGTGTCCATCCCACCCACGCCTCCGCAACACACAGTCATTCTTCCAACATCCGAAAGCCACACGGACATTCCTCATAGGGAAACCGAGCACCTCTACCCCCTTGACCTATGCACTCCAATACCTCTTGCCCGCCAGCTTGAGCTCTGGAGCATAGACTTGTTACTCCCTGCTCACGTACATACTCCATCTGGTCACATTGGGGTTATTCAATCAGCGATACCCAACATACGGATATCAGCGTTCGAGATATTTGTATACCTGAGCTCATTGGCTACAGAACACCGGGGTTCTGACGCTGTGGAGTTGATGGGTACTCAAAGCGAATCTACTTGTAACTGTCAGTTTCCTGCGCAGCCTAGCTCGACCTCGACTGCACAGCAGTCGGAGACAAGGGATGTGAGGGATAGTAATATCGTGTTTGGTCACAACGAAGTTTGGGGATTTGACGTCCGGAGTGAGTATGAGTGTAGCATTATTCACGTCGCACGTGCTGGAGATGACACTTGATGTCCCGTTGAATTTCGCATCCTGGCCTTGATATGCGGGACTGTGGGCTTAGCTGCTGGCTGTATCTTTACCGACTATATTGAAGGACTAGCCATTTTGTATAACGTGAAATTCCTTGTTGTAAATATGAGCTCAATCCTTTCTACGTCGAAGGACGCCCTGTGAACATATCCGATAATATTGCCAGGAAGAACAACGTGACTGAGACTGCCAGCCTCGTCGGCGCAACTCATTTCCATCTGCCCACTAATCTAGGCACCCCGTTCCGCTTGTTCGTGCTTGTGGAATTAATAAAGGCGCTTCCCATAAGCAAGATTCTGGCTGATTGCGTTGAAAAAGTTCGTTAATCGGACCTCGATGGCAGGGGATATAAGCACGAAGTCACAATTTCTCAGCACTCCGACCTCTACAACACTCCACACGAGCAGAGCGGGGACTTTTAACCCTTAAGCTTGTATGCCACTGTGCCCTTTGCTCATCCACTCGAGCTTTGGAACATAAGCCCACTGTTTGCTATTTACATACGCGCAGCGCCCGCTCATATTGGAGTCATCCAATGCGTGACCACTGGCACAGAGATCTCAGCCTTTGAGATCTTGACTGCTGTGAGCTCATGGGCTGCAGAGGATCAGTGCTCTGATGTCTAAATAGCTCGGAGGGACTCTAATATTAACCATGTAGTGCACGGTCATCAATAAGTGGCATATCCTGTTCAGATTGGCTCAGCCTCTGATGCGCCACCATCATTAAGGGGGATCTACTAGGAGGACCACGATCTCATATTTTGTGACAGCGAGATTTGGGGATTCGAAGTCTGCGTTGAACATGGATATATTATGGTTCATGTGGTACGCGTTGGAAGTAATGCTTGATGTCTCGTCGTACCTCAGTCAAGCTGCGGGACCACGGGTTTGGCTGCCGTCTCTTCTATTCAAGTCAGTTGTACCCGTAGCTGTGAAGAGAGGCTCATTTATATGCGCAGTATCTATTCTGTGGAACGGCTTCGGTTCTCGTTATGTAAATCAAAGGGATCTTTGTGAATATATCCCAGGCCCCGCAATGAAGAACGATAGATTGATGACATGTTGTAGGGATCCGGATGTGAGGCACCATAACTCGCCTTCTAGTAGCCCATCTCAGCGTTCGAGATATTTGTGTTCCTGAGCTCATTGGCTACAGAGGATCGGGGTTCTGACACCGCGGAGCTGATGGTCCCTCAAAAATCTGCTTGCAACTGTCGGTCCCGTGCACAACCCAGTTCAACCGCTACTACACAGCAGTCGGTGACGAGGGATATGAGGGATTGTAACATCATGTTTGGTCACGACGAAGTTTGGGGATTTGACGTCCGGAGTGAGTATGGGTGTAGTATTATTCATGTCGCACGTGCTGGAGACGATACTTGATGTCCCCGTTGAATTTCGCATCCAGGCCTTGGCATACGAGACTGAAGGCTTGGCTGCAGGCTGTATTTCTATCGACTATATTCATCACTGTGAAAGACTAGCTACTTTGTATAACATGAAGTTTCTTGTTTGTAAATAGGAGCTCAATCCTTTCTATGTCGAAGAAACCCCGTGAAGATATCCTATAATGTTGCCAGGAGAACATCATACTGAGACTGCCACCTTTATTGGAGCAACTCATTCCCATCCGCCCACTAAGCTGGGTACCCTGTTCCACTTATTCGCGTTTGCGGAATCCACAAACTGCACCTTCCCATAAACAAGATTCTGGCAGAACGCATTGGAAAAGGTCGTCAATCGGTCCTTGGCGGAAGAGGATGTAAGCACGAAGTCACAAGTTCTCGGCAAGGCAGGGCCTCTATCCCCTTAGCTTGTATGTCATTGTGCCCCTTGTTCGTCAACTCGAGATTTGGAACATAAGCCTACTGTTTGTTATTCACATACGCGCACCGTCCGCTCATATTGGAGCCATGCAATGCGCGATCACTGACACGGAGATCTCGGCCTTTGAGGTCTTGACTGTTTTGAGCTCACGGACTACAGAGGATCAAGGCTCTGATGTCGAAATCAAGAAGTCTGCGATAGCTCGGAAGGACTCTAATATTAACCGTGCAGTGCATGATCGTCGGGAAGTGGCACATCCTGTTCAGATCGGTTCAGCCTTGTGCTGGAGACGATACTTGATGTCCCGTTAAATTTCGTATTCGGGCCTTGAAATTGCGGGACTGTGTGCCTGGCTGCTGGCTGTATCTTTATCGATTGTATTCATCACTACTACTGTGAAAGACTAACCATTTTGTTGTTTGTAAAACATCTCCCATAATCTTGCTAGGAAGAATGGCATACCGAGTCTGCCAGCCTTGTTGGCGCAACTCACTGCCATCCACTCATTAATCTGGGTACCCCGTTCCTAGTGAAAATCACTGGCAACACCCGGATAATTGGGGGCTCCCTTTACCTATCCCCACGAAAACCCATATCCCTCGATCAAGGGCACGGTGTGGGGGTACCCACATGGCTGCGTGGGAAACTGGATAATTTGGCATATTTAACGTACTTCGGTGTATATTACTTCCTTGAGCTTCTACCGTGATCATGTAGTCGTCTCCGCCATTCGTTGGTGTACTACTGAGGTCAACGACACACCGGGCCCTCGCACCCAGCGAGCTTACTCGCCTTACAACGGGTTACTACGAGTACGTGTCAAGTGCCAGTGTAAGCATGGACGCTTAAAACGTCAGGTGACTACTAACGGACAGTATATATAGATACATGGAGATACATACGTCTCGACTTCTTACTTCCATCATCCCCGGCTTTCCCCTACTTCGATACGCGTGTCCCCCTTATTCTCTTAATAGACAGTCGAGACCTCTCATCGTTCGTGTGGTCACAGTGAGTCTCGATTACGTTGATATCTTTGTTCCTGGTGAGTCTTCTATATAGACTTTCAGCCAGCAGGTTCCCGTGGATACCAAAACCCGTGCGGGTCATCGAGACGGGTCTGTTCACGTTCCAAGGAGAAAAGTATTCTATTTACAAATTAATGCCTTCCAAGCCTTTCGGGAGCATTTCTTCTTTATCGCCTTCAATATCAGGGAGTTTCGATGTAGTTACTATATCGTCTTCGTTCACTAAACCCAATGGAAACCACTCCGCAAGGTGCATGATTGTCCCTGTAGACTGAGATGACAGTTGGTTCGGAACGTAGGGCACGGCAGACTACTTGTCCTTTCCTGAAAATGCGCTGCTGCGTGCGTATTGAACCAACTGTAAATCTTTGCGAATCATTGCCAAATCCCGTCAGCCATTTCCCTTTTTGGTGCTTTACCCGCCATACCAGCCGTACCCGCCCTCAGGGGTCGGGATATGGCGCGTATACCCTGAGCTCGACCCTTACCCTTACCCGCTCGTACCCTCAGGCAAAACCCGTGATGATCGCAGGCAGTTCCACCTGTCCGCTTTGTGGAGCCAACAAGCAGCGCCATTCCTGTAAGCAAAATTCTGATGGATTGCGTTGGAAAGGCCACCAACCAAAAAGGGACGGTGATGGAAGAGAACACAAGTGTACGAAACCACAATTCCTCGGCACTCCGACTTCTATATGATTTTACTGACTCGAGGGAGTAAACAAACACAGCTGCGCCCGCTGTGCTCGCTTTGCCAAAAATAACTGACAATCAACTTAAACTAGGAAGGGCAATCGCCCCTGGCCCCTCCCTGTGGCCCACCTGGTCTATATTTGATTGCTAATCACCTCCCCTTTATCAATATTAAGACCAAGGCCCGATATCTGGCAGCTGTCGAGCATCAACTATTCGGTCTGTGCCGTGCCCTGCCGTGTCAAGTGCATCTGGCCAAATCCTGGCTGTGCAGATCCGAGGGTCTGTGACCTGTGAATGCAGAGAAACTCCAAAGTCAGGCTACTTCATGCGATAGGCACATCGTCAGCTCAACGCATACCTGACGAAGAAAAAGACTGTCCGTAGTAACTTACTAAGTGATTCGCCTTTTACGTCGTTGGGTCCTGATTCAGCCAACATAACATAGGGTTCAATCGCTTGATCAGAATCACATAGTTGTCACTTGCCAAAGTACGCTTGTCTCCTTTGCTTAGACTGTCGGTGAAGACTTGAAGCTCAGCTGCTGAGAATGAGTAAAGTTGTTTTTGGTAGGGCTTTTTACCCTTTGCATCTTCTCTTCTTGCTCAATTATCGCTTCATAGTCGGGAATGTGCCCCACAATATGGGCGAGGACCAACTCATCGACGTCTTCAAGAGCGTCGGACAAGTTGTTGGGTTTAGGTATCCTGTTCAAGAAAGGTGTTTGAAACGACGTTAGCTGAGACAGGATATCATAGACTGGTTTTTGACAGGGAAGCAGGCAAGCCCCGTGGATATGGTTTTTGTGAATTCGCCGGTATGTTTGAATCAAAGCAAACTCTGATATCGAGCCCTGAGCATCAAGCTGAATTGTCCCCTTTCCAACATCTCTGTTGCTTTCAACCCCTTTCGACTCGTTCGAAAACCGTGACAACTCATCTGTGAATATGGCGGCCAAAAATGTATCAGTGTGTGAGACATCTTTAGTTGCTATTATTTGACTCGCCCATTACCTCGACTCCAACGAGTCACCAGCCATTTTCAGCTAGATTCTGGGCGTAAAGCAATTCAGTTTCAATTCAGTTTTCGCTGAAAACCGACTGGGAACGGGGTTGCGAATACGCTCTAATGCTCTGCGACAATTCAACTTCAATATTCTTTGAATAACGTGCCCCTGGTGCAACTTAACATCGACAATAATCTCCTTGTGATGAAGTCTGGTTGCAAACCTAGCGTACATCCTATCTCCCCCTCGCTGTCTCACCTTCTACCGGCCGTTGTACTTCTACACAGTGTCCGATCCTAACAGCGCCTGTAAGTCATGACAAACTGGATATCACAATTCTGTGTACCAGGGTAAAGCTTATTCGCAGCCCCGCTTTCAGTAGATTTTCAGCAAAAACTGAGTTGGTCACAGCAGGATCTTGCTAAAAACGGCCTTCTACTACTCCACGATGACAGCCCTTCTTGTGCCATCTGGAAGCCAGCCACATGGTAAGGTACCAACATCAGTGTATCGTCGTGACCAAAAGTTGCTTCGAGTTACCATAAGAAGTGACTTCTTGTCCCGGGTTTACCGTGTAGTTAATAAGAGTTAATAGCAATGTTCTATTTTTGTGGTTAGAACCCGCCTCAGTGTCCACCATCATCCCCCCCGCGAAGCCAGTCGCAAGAACACTTGGGGTGTTTATGTGTCTGTCAAATTGGAGTGTGCCAGAACGGTGGTCGAAGGTTAGGTTCTTATAAAAATGGGTTAGTCTTGCTTCCCTCCTTTGCTTGATCTGCCCACCGACTGAAGTCGAATTTATCATGCGCTCCTTGTACGAGGATATCAAAAAGGTGTGCTCATACATATCCAGGCGCTATCACCTCAGCTTATACTCAACTCAGGATTTCGCCCTAACATACCTTCCGGGTTTCTCAGCCAGAGAAAAGACTATCTCGGGTCCGTAGATGATCAGGGGCTGTCTATACTGAACTGACATCCTCTCAAGTGCCGTGTGCAACTTCCGACGTTGCATTCTCCTATAGACACACCGTAAAACCAATTCCGCCGGCACTTCAACAACATTGGGTGCCCCTTCCACCACTAGAGGGCCGTTCGGACACCCCACACGACCAGGACGAGGGCCTCTATCCCCTTAGCTTGTACACCACAGTACCCCTCGCTCATCAACTCGAGCTTTGGAACATAAGCCTACCGTTGCCCATCCACATACACACGCCATCCGCTCACATTGGAGTCATCCAATCTGCGATCCCGGACACAGAAATCTCAGCCTTTGAGATCTTGACTTTTTTGAGATCACAGGCTGCAGAGGATCAGGACTCTGATGTTAATCATGTAGTACATGGTCATCAACAAGTAGCGCTTCCTACGCAGACAGACTCAGCCTCTGATATACCGGAATCATCAAGGGGGGGCGATCTCATGCTTTGTAACAGCGAGATTTGGGGATTTGAAGTCTGCGTCGAGCGTGGATATAGTATTGTTCATGTGGCGCGCGTTGGAGGCGATGCTTGATGCACCGTCGTACGAGTCGAGCTTCGGAATTATAGGTTTGGTCATCGTCTGTTCTATTCGTGTCGATAGTACCTGTAAGTGTAGAGGGCAGCCCATACTTTATATACGCCGTATCTTTTTTGCGGATATAGTCCTCGTTCTTTATGAATTGAGCGAACCTTTGTGGACCTATGCGGAGAGGGACGACAGAAATACAAAAATATGTTGTGGGGATCAGGATATGAGGCACCATACCTCGCCCTTCTAGTGACCCGAGCGCTCCACTCATCTCAAGTTCGAGGTTCAGTGCGCTAACATGACAGACATGGCGGACACGAGGGGCATACCTCCCGACGCTGGATAGTACAGACATACCAAAAAGGGCATTTGAATCTATCATAAGGGTTCTTTCCGCCAGGGTTCGAAGTTCGAGCCCATCCTAACATCATGTAAGTCTATTACAACAGAGCATTTGCAGGGTATAACAATGCAAGCGAGAAAAAAGGAGAGTGATTGCATATTAGTAAAGAAAAAGAGGGGAACTGGACTAAACGATATACGTGTAACGCCAAAAGGAGCGATTGATCCAACATTAAAGCGAGCGACAAAAAGCGGGTATTGTGTATCCACGTGAGAAAGAAAAGAAACAATTCAGAACCTCCTAGGCGCACCAACCAACCCCTCGATACTCTGATGCTCTAGGTCATTTCTCGCCTTCAAAATCGCCGCGTGCATCTCCTTCATTGCATTCCCCAACTTGACGCCGAACCGACTCAGAATATCCCTCTGCCACGCATCATACTTCGCATTCACGCGACTCTGTACCTGGTCATAGTCAATGACACACGCTCCGAACGATTTCGATGTCTCAGACGTGTCGAATGTCGACCGTGCTTTTTTAATCTCAATAAGGAGTTGTTGCCAGTGCGAGAGCGAGTCGCCGAGGCGGTTGAAGACGTATTCGGCTTCGAGATCCCAGAGCGATTGGAATTGGAGCCATTTAGCGACGTAGTCTTTGAGTTGTTGGACTTTAGCTTCGATGAGTTGGAAAGGTTTTTCAAGGGTGTTGTCAGGGAAACGCGTAAGCTACGAGTCGCGTTAATCAATAACATTCGAAGAAAAAGGGGTTGACGTGGACATACGAGGGAAACGTAGGTCAACTCGACAGCAGACGCCTTTTGCATCTGCAGACCGATCTCATACCTCGAACTCTGAATCCTCCTCAGTCGACATACAACACCTACCAAACCTGGATCAGCACAAAATCCTGCAATATAAGAAACGGGAACAAAACCCACCAAGCCAATCATGCAGCTGCTTAATCCACGTCGCCCTCGCAAACTCAATGGGCGGATCAAGGAAAATAACCTGATTTTGGATCCTAATTTCATGGACGATGGGCTTAAGGACCATATGTGTCTCCATGAACTGCACCGTCACCCGCAAACATCAGTTACTCGTATCGTCCCCAAAAACGAAAGGCTCACCTTCTCTTCTTTGGCACCTTTCCCACCTCTCCTCTTCGCTCCCGTGTCTCTTGGGGGGATAACATCACCCCTTCTCACATCATCATCGCTCCTATCAAACTCGGCGCACCACACGTGAATGATCGTTACGAGCCTTTGGAGCAAGATTCCTTCGATCCGCTTGTCGAGCTCTGCGACCCAATTTTCGAGGTTCGCGTAGCCTTCCAAGTTAAGTTTATCAATCTATGTTCCTGGTGAGCATAAACCTCGACTCCGAGTGGAAGAGGCGCATACGGCAGCTTGGATCTTGCCTAGCAGATCCGAGAATGCTTCGGTGGTATATGAGCACGTCGCGAGGTCCTCCACGTTCCGTAGAATGTCTTTGTACAAGTCGATCACGTTGTTCGTCTTGTCCTAAAGTACCAAAACGGACCGAGTCAGATCAGCGAAAAAAAACAGAGATAGGTGATAAACGTACCTGTAAAACGGACACGACGCTCGCAAACTCTCTCACAAACTGTATATGCCGATTATCCCTGGCGTCCGTACTCGCAACATATCTGCTTGTGTCATACTGATTCACGAAATAGTCCCAGCGGATATTCATCCCTATTCAAGTCCAAATGAGTTCCCATCCTAAAACGCCCTTCAATACCACTTGACACACTCACCTTTACTTATCATCCTCTGGGCCTCATTCCTATACTCCGCCACCAACCATTCAATCCCCCGATTCCGCTCCACAAGATCCAAAGTCTGCCCATACGTCCTCACAGTCTCCATCAAACTCACCGCATGCGGATACACCCGCTTCGCATCCTTCGCCATATTCGTCACCGCATGTGGCACCTGGAATCCTAACCACAGCAAATTACGAATCTCCTTAAACAGCGTGATAATCTGCGGATCAAAGTTCACCGCCAACTGCAACTGCCACCCTCCTGCTCCTCCTCCCGCACCACCACTCCCAGCACCAAAACCTACACCAATCCCACTACCACTCCCACCAGAATTACCAGCAGCATTCCGGATCCTCACAATCTCAAATAGCCGCCCATCGACGCCCATATTTCGTCTATTAATATCCTGCATCCACGCGTCGAAAACCAACTTTGTGTCCAACTTTTTCCGGAACGCGAGGGACTCTTGTTGGAGTTTCTGACCTTCGGCGTAGAGTTCCCAACCTTTACCCAAGACGTCCTCGACGCGTTTCATGTAGGTGTGAAGTTGTCGGTCGATTTGTTTAGCCCAGATTATAGCGCCCGCAATGGGTGGGAGGTCGCGCATTTGTGACATGTGGTAGGCTTCGGAAGCACGATATTGGGTTTTGAACTGTGGGTGAAGGCATTGGATGAGTTTGGCGGGCCAAGACAACTGGATATACGCACTTTGTGATGTAGGTGTTGAATGTCTTCCTTGACCGAATCAATAAGTTGTGTTTGGTACTCTTGGATAGCACCACGGATCTACAATACATTAATTCACCTTCGTGGGTAGTTTGCAGTCAAGGGGGACACACCTTCGGCCGAACAAACAACGCGTTAAACTTCGAAAATACCCTAAACATCTCATTCGCATTCCTCGCGGTACCCAACCGATCCCTCAGCCTCGCAATAATTTGATTCTCAACCCTCGATACGCGTTCATTATATGCATTCTCCGCCGCAACCCAAATCTCCGTTCCCTCTACACTCCAACCCGTCAACAATTACATACCACCATCCCCACGAAAAGACGACAGACTCACCAACCGAAACATCTAACACATCAATCCTTTTCACAACCTCATACGCCTCCTTCACTTCCTCCTCCATATCCATTCCCCCAACTTCGCCTACTCCAGTCCCTCCGATCGCCCCAAGTCCCTTCGTAGGCCCAGTCATAACAGCCAACTGCTCATGCTGTTTCCTCCAATCCCTTAGATACCGACACCTCTCCTGCAACTTTGCGTGCGCGGGTGTGATCTTGATCGGAATGAACTTCTCCGACCTACGTCGTGTAACTTCGCGCGCAACATTAGTGAATTCTTTCATCATCTCATCCCATGTCCGGAAAATATTCATCGTCTGCGAGAGGAGCCTTTCAAACGTCTCATACGGCGTATATGGCAGCCTGTGTGATGTCAATATGCGCAACAATTGATCATTGAAATCCCTCGAAATCGCCTCCACGAGCGGAAGTGCCCTCCGAATCGGGTATGGCGACAACTTGAGCTTCCGATTAATGTGTCCGAAAATTAGTTGCAAGCTCTCCTGTACTTTATCCAGATCCGTAGCCGAGAGCAATTCGTTCAACGGGAAGTCTTTCATGAGCTGGTTATACTTGTGCACCAAATCTGTAGCGTCTTTCAGACCGGTGTCAGCGATGAAACTGACGGTGGCGTGGAAGCGTTTGGCGTTGCGCAAGCAGTCCATGACCATATTGACTTCCTCGGAACGTAGTTGTGCTTCGATACCCTCGAGGGCGCGTTCGAGGCTGAGCCAGAAATTGATTTCTTGGGATGCAGTACCAGAGGAGACGTCCCTCGTAAGTTTGGTGACGGCTTGGATGGATTTAATCCAGGAGTTGACGTGAGCGTGGAGGGTGTTGAGGAAGGAGCTGTCGTTAAGGAGTTTCGGAGGGATATGCGAGATATTGGGGCGTACACCAGAAGCTTGGGCCTGCAGTTTCATTAGCTTAGAGCTTATACTATGTTTGGGCACGACGTACTTGCTCGACTGCACGCTGGATGACGGGGTGGATAATGAGATGCGTCTCTGGAATCTCGACATTCTGCTGAAGGTGTAGCAGCGAGAGCTCGAGTTCAGCGAATTTTTTCTTGGTCATCGGAATCCCTGAAAAAACGGTAGGTTAGACGCCAGCACGAATTCAGAGAATTCACCGACCCATTTTCGTGTCTCCGCCATCTTTTCCTCCGCCACGCGAGCCGACAAAGGCGTCGAACCAGGGTTTGACACCACAGCTGACGACAGCATGCAGACTTTCATAAGGGGTTTCGTCGCCTGCGAAGAGGTTGAGGAAGTGTAGCTGGGAAGCCAGGGGTGTGAGAGGGTCAAGGGTAGGACTGCGTTTGATGAGGGCGAGGGTGGTGACGTGCGATGAATGATACGTCAAGTGCGGTGTGAGATGGTAGCCGTATGTCGGTGGCGATTCATCTACTCTCTTCAGCACATCGTCCCCATAAAAACACGGCAACACGCACCTTCAGACTCCTCCTTCGTTTTCACAACGTATATTACTCCCCCAGATTCATTCGCAAAGCGCGCCACACGCTCGTCAAATTCGTCATCGAAGAGTGTGTCGAGGTCTGCCGGGTCTGCACCAATAACTGGTGGTAGAAGTGCCAGGAGGTATTTCCGGAAGATGTCGGGGTCGAAGGAGGCTGATGGCTCAACGGCATCGCCATTCATCGAGCCGTTCGTGTGTGTTGAGGGGTCCATCGTCGACGTCGCGTGGCCAAGGCGGTAGCTGGGCTGTGTGGCAGGCGCGATCGGGTGCTGAAAATGGGCGGTTGGGGTGTCGTGGCTTGTCGTGAGAAAGCGGTGCGTCTTGAGGTGTAGTCGTCGGTGCAGAAATGCGCGTTTGCGCTGTTGTACACGGTGAGGAAGTGGCGGTCTGTGTCGGCGTCGTCGAGGACGGGCTGCTCGATGTGTCGTCGTTGCCTCCGGCGTTGACACCAAGTTGCCAAGCGAGCGTGACGAATCACGTGCGCGGCGGACAGTCCGGGCCGCAATTATACTTAGGCGATACTGCACAGAGAGTTATGAGCATGTCCTCAGACCTGTGCTCTGTGCCGTACGCCCTCACTGGCGCGCACCCTATTCGTACACTATCTGCACAGCAGTGCACTGGGTTCTCGACATGAGGTAATCTTTATTATATTCAAGGCTAGGCTTTTGACATGCTGTTAAACCTACACGTGTGTCACAGCCTTGAAAGAATCCTTGCCGAAGCTTATAAAAACCTGACTTATTGGCACTGGATCTCCCCACTCAAAGCCGCAATGCCTAGCCTCAGCTTCAAGGGAGCCAGCGGATTTACCATCAGTGGTGGTAATTTCAGCGATGTCAAGGGGAACGTCGTCACCTACAACTTTGGACAACAGGCAGGACAACAGCAACTCGATCAACTTCCTTTGCCGCCCGATCCAGATCCAGTACCTGCTATCGCCGCCCCTACCAGTCGCTCTGAAAGGTCAGAACGGAGGCGACAACGTCGAGCTGCCCGTGAGTCTATCCAACAGGCACCTCCTTCGCCGTCGGTGGCCTCCGATGGACGTTTCTCAACTTGGGCCACCCCGGCTGGGCCGACGAACCACTCTCCTGCTTCTACTTCCTCCACCCTGAGCACAGATTTCGACTTCGATGATAACCGCCATTCTCGCACGTCGAGATACTCGACACCACCCTCTGACGTAGAGGATCTCGGACCTTCCGCGCCTACTCCTAACCATCACCAAAACAACCTCGAACTCCTTACACCACTCACTGACTCCCTCAACCTCCGTCGATTCACCCCATCGACACATTCACAAAGCCTTTCACCTGTTTTCGAAACCGCACCTGCTCTTTCCCCAGAGGTACGACTCGTAACATCTGGCCGTACCCAACTACATTTCTAACCACCCGTAGCTCCCTCCCAGCAGGGTTGGGCACAGAACGTCCACAAGCCCAGGTAGCTACGGAACTCCAGCCTCTTCCCTACCTCCGCCGCCACTCCCAGCCCGACCGGCGAGCCTGGACTCATACCGGTCCCCTCCCCCAGCGTCGTCGAACCAAACCCCAAATCCCGGTCCACCCCCGCCCCTCCCTCCTCGTCCTCTCACCGCCGCTTCAGAACTCGAAGACCCCTCTGTCCGCTTCGCTCGGCTCCAAGCTCAACGTGGCGACACAAAAGGCTACGCGCATGGACTGAACACTACCACCCGCACCCCCCCACCCCATCCCGCGCGTGAAAGCCCGCAAAACAACAACCATAACATCCTTCAGCAGACATTCACCCAACCCAACAACCTCGAAATCTACCCGATCACCCCGAGCTCCGGCCTCCAAACCCCTTCTGCCCCGCCGAGGATCACTCGACCCTTACCTCCTGCCCCGTCTACTGCCGGCTCTGTTTCCGCTACGCCCCTCTCTCCTCTAGGCTCAGTTGCGAACGGCGGCAACAGTGTTGCGGCACCGCAAGCTTCACATTGGACGCCTGGCTTAGTCTCCAACTGGACCAGTAACGTCCAGCCCTCAGAAGGCGGATACGATTCCGAGCCTTCCTCGGGCAACAGCACCGCGACCAACTATGCTCCTAGCTACGGCAATCCTAGCCCCGGTGCTCAAATCCCGCATGCGCATGCCTACCACGCTGAGACTCACGGCTACGCTGCACCCTTCCGGGTTCCTCCCCCTCCTGCCCCTCCTGCTCCTCCTGCATCAATGTTTCCACAGCACAATCAAGGCTATGCCCAATTGTGGGGCCCGCCTGTCGTCCAATGGCCGCAGTCGTACCAGAACCATGGGTACGGATATACTTATGGGCATGGACGTTAGTTTCCCGATATCACTTTTCTGCAAGTTGCTTTGTACTCGGGAACGAATTTTTGTAGGTGGTGTTCGCCACGTCGTGGCGTTGAACATGAACCTCTGGCGCTCCTCGTCTTCGGCTTCGGTCTGACTGCCTTGATTTGGCTGTCACTGCATTTCTCCTCGTTTCTGGGACTCATACATACATACTTAAAAACTATGGCTTGCGCAGTTTATAATTAGTGTTGTATTGATACCCAGCTGCGCAGGCTCCATCCCTTCCTGGCTTCCTGATGATCGTACTGCTGTTCATGTTGGAATTTATGTATATGTATTAATAGTTGCTACCCCCCATTTGGATCGATACATCATCTTATAGAACCCTTCTCTGCCTCGCAGAAAATCTGATGGAAGTCTGCACTCCGAGTCAATGTCCTCACAGGAGCTGAACAAGCGTCTATGTGGAACCAGATTGATCGCTTGATTTCAGCACAGCAACAGAGTCTAAAACCTCGGTCTTTCAACCATCAAAATCAATTCGCTATAACTCCATCCCGGAGACACGACATGCGCATAAATGAGCTCCTGTTCACCGGAATGACTTCGCCGACCGCATCCACATGCTACAAGACAGGGATAAACGACTCATTCTGATACTGGGCCACAGCCTCGATCATAGCCTTAAATTCTTAGATACTCACAAGTATATATCGATCCCTTCGAAAATGCAAAGCGACTCTCCCTCTATATAGACAAGTCATCAACCTTGCCAAAACTCTAACCCCACAACCTCATAATAACATCTTATCATGCCTCGCAAAAAGCTTTTCTTGAAAGGTGCATGTCGCTTCGAGATAGCAGGCGGCAACTTTGGCTCGACTAGTGGAAATGTGGTCAACGTCAACGCCCAAGGTTCAGATGTACCTTGGGACGATCTACCGCTTGGTAATCAACGCCAACGACGAC
The DNA here is from genome assembly GCA_018524895.1 of Podaxis sp. C-F-101400. Lineage (NCBI taxonomy): Eukaryota > Fungi > Basidiomycota > Agaricomycetes > Agaricales > Agaricaceae > Podaxis > Podaxis sp. C-F-101400. The sequence goes on from JAEUWR010000355.1 coordinate 171,166, forward strand.
CTGGAAGCGGAAACTCGGCTCGGAGGAGATCCACGAGTTCAATTCCACCCCCTTCCTCAACTTCGAATCGGTCGTCCGACTTGTCAGAACCTGATGAGACTGGCAGTTTATCAGGTCAATACTCAACACGAACACCGACGGAGGGGCATCAACCTAATCTTTCATCCCACTCAGCTCCTCACCCAAGTTACCCCACCAATCAACTTCCTCCTCCCGCCGTTCCACTACACCCCGATGGCTTCCCTCCACCTCTGTCCAACTCCCTCGGCCTAACTGATCTGCAAATCTCGACACCTCGGGTGCATGGGTCATCTCCGTACCCTCATTTGAGTCAGACAATGTACTCGCCTGCGGAACCTCCAATCGCCGTTACTGCAGTCATCGCGTCGACACCACACGTCCATCCTCAGCTCGTCGAAGAGAGCCCAGCCACTCGCTTCGCACGCCTCCAAGCTCAACAACGGACCCCCGGGTCGACCACACAAGGCTACGCTCACACCATTATTACCTACACGCCCTCACCGCCTCCTCTGACACCACAGCAACGCGTGCAACGGACTCCCACGCAAGCTAGAGCCACACGACGACTCTCTGGAACTCCAACTCAGGTTCAAGCTGTACTGCCGACCTCCCAAGCAAGACGTCGCCGCCCCCTCCCTCCCACACCCCAACTTCCTTCAACCCCCGCAGTGACAGCGCCTCAAGCAAATCTTACACTGCCACCAGAACCATGGGCGTCAACCTCAGGTACAATTTACGGGACGGCTATCACCGGGGTTGCGGTCGGGTCCCATTGGTTGTTCCTAGGTCATGCATCAACACAGGCTGCAAGTATTAACACCATCCCTTATCCCCATGCCCCCGGACCTCCGGTGAATTCGAGCCAGGCCCTTTACCAGACGGATCCTAATTACAATATCCATGGCCATTACAATGTCCCACCTATACCTGTATTTCTTACCTCCCCTTACCCATATCCTGTGGACAACTATGAGTGGCATGCGACAGTTGGTGGTGCTTATGGCCCATCTATGTCTTATCCGAGCCGCCCGCCAAGATCAGGCCCACCAGGTTCCCCGCCACCCGTCTACACCGGGAGCGTCGAGGGGTGAGGTAGACGAAGGTGTGGACGATGGTGAATGTAATGCCTTCGTGGTGACCCCTGTTGTTCTTGTATTATACCTTATTGATATTATAGTGGCCGATGGCCTGAATTTTTTCTTTGTTTTTCTTTGTTTTGTTTTTTGTGGAGCGTTGTAGCCCAGAAACCTACTAATAGTTAGCTTCCGGGGCCCGTGGCCTGTTCTTTTTGTCATGAAGCTAACGATAGACATCTATACTGACATTATTTATCAGGATTTGGCATTTTTCATAATCTAGATTTTTCTACTATTTAGGTGCTGTATCTATTTGCATATGTGAACCAAGATAATGAATAGGCATGTAATATCAGTTGCTACATGGAAATAGTTGACGTGAACTCAAGAGTAAACAACTGAGTATTGACAAGTTGAATGCACAGTGTTGCATCCATCAATCCAGCCTTTTCCATGCTTGACTCGTCATATCAGCCACGTCCTCGTCACAGAACGTTTACAGCTTGCAGCACATGGTATTTGTTGGCGAAGAGAGTTTCCAGCTGTGCGACGGTACCTACCATCATGATAATGGCCCATGTAGCGACACGGGCAAAGTCTAATACGAAATCGATGACGTGGGGAAGTTTACCCTTCACCACATGCCCATAACCCGTTGACAGCCAACTTTACCCCTCTCCACACTGCGCATAGATCCTCTATTCATGGCCGCGTACCCCCACTTGAAGCATGGCCATGTGTTGTATAAAGCTATTAACCTGCAGCTGTTATGCTGTTAAACATTAACCCATAAGTTGTCCTGCTCTCTGATTTAGATATGCGTTAGTTATAAAGCGGGCTCGAACCGGATTTCCCAATGAATCATCATGTCCAGCTTCAGCTTTGAAGGTGCCAGCAACTTCGCAATCACTGGTGGCAACTTTGGCAAGATAGAGGGTCACACATTGATCTGCAATTTTCCCCACTCTCCGCGACAACAGCAATTCGGTCGATTTCCACTGCGTGACCCCGGGGTGACACTTCCATCGTTTCATCCAGACAGATCGGAAGGGAGACAAAGACGGTTGGCCCGTCGTGGATCAACCCAACAACCGCTTGCTTTACCCTCCCCGGACATCCAGTCGATTGTATCTACCTCAAGTTTGACTGACGTCCCTGCTCCAAGGACCAGTGCTTCCCCTGCCTCTGGGCAGGCAGGCGACCCAAATATCTCCACTCCCTCATCGGTCACCGACTCTGAGGCATCTGAGGCCAGGGACAACTCCAATCAATCAACGAGTGTCTCAAGGTCCTCGACGCCACCTTCAGATTTGGAAGAATGCCAGTACACTGGACCCGCCAATTCCACACAGTCTATGTTTCCCCCTGGGCCTCTCCAATCGAGTGAACACGCATCATTCGCGCCGCTCACCGAATCCCTCGGTTTGAGTAGTCTTACTCTGGCCGATCAACCACAAAGTGCTCCTGTACATGGAACTACCCGGCCCCGTTATCCCAATGTACGATTTCCATTTACTAGTGCCACAAAATAAACTACTGATCCGCTCTGATACTCGTAGATATCACCCAACAGGTCGTCTACGTACCCAGGCATACCGACCTGCAGACCTCAAGCCCCTTCTTCCCTGATACTACCCAGGCCCTCTAGCGCGGATCCGTTCCGACCTCAAAGAAGATACACACAATCGCCTTCAACAATTAACCACCAGACATTCAACACACCCCTTCGTGTATCAACTTCACCTCTACAATTCGAGCTCGAGGACCCTGCGACGCGCTTTGCCCGCCTCCAAGCTCAACGAGATACGAAAGGCTATGTGTCTACAGCGCCTCTACCTAATGCAACGCTCCGAACGCCACATCAGACGTACAGGTCGATCTGTCGTTGGTGCCGTGGCGTCCAACCAGGAGATGGACTTGATGGACTCTGCACGGAGTCTTCTTCAGTCCCCATGCCCGATTCACGTCTGTGCCGTGATGGCAAAGTAAGAAACTATCCTCAACCGCCTCTTTCATCCGTACCTGCGTCTGCTCAGCCTCAGTATAACCATCCTGATACTATGCTGTGGGTTCCTCGTGCCCCTGAACAGGAGTATCGGAGCAATGGAAGTCATGATTGGCTCGGATTTGGTCAGGACTACGGACAAGTACTGTATTCGTCGGGTAGACCTAGTTTCCTTTGTCCCAACTTCTAGTATATTGAAAGGATTTGTGGTATCTTGTTTTCTGTAATGGTAGCGAGCTTTCTACAGACGTACTCCTCAGAACGTCATAATAAATCCTTATTTGCGCGAAAGTTGCGAAAACTTAAGGAGCGCCGTTCAGTGTACTATAAGGTTGGGACGGACGTTTGACGCTACGAGAACCCTCCCTCTGTTTCGCAGTCGGGTAAGCTGCAACCTAGTATTAAGATTCCGCTCCGGATTCGAGTTCAGAGTTCAAATAAAGGAACTGTCTTCACATGCTGCATATGCAAGCCCGTAGCCCACCCTGTTTCGCACCCTGTTCCTTTACATAACCTCACTAGCATGTGTCCGCCCCGATAGTGGCTTCAACGTCTGAGTTGACAGGTATTAAACAGCTTAAACACAGACTTCCACCCCGCTGGCCATCGTTTTCTCATGTCAAGCGTGTAAATAGCCTTTTGACAGTTTCTGCACAGGTCAGCTTATCACTGGAAGGCTAATAGGCATATTATTAGTTGGCACAGCCTTTGACACGAGATCCAGATTCCTGGACTCCTTATACTTAAGGACAAACCGGCAACGCTGTGGCAGCAAGGAGGGTTCTCCCTGGAGCCTTTGTGGCTTTGACTTTACACGCCTTATTAATCCCCTTGCCATGCCTTGGATTATCTTCGACGGCGCTTCCAATTTCAGAATCACCGGAGGTAACCTCGGCGAGGTGGGCGGAGACGTAGTAACAGTTAACATCCACGAGTTCCGTTCACAATCACTCGCTTCTGCGTCCCACCCGGTACCTCTTCTGGTAAGAAACGCACGTTCCCCCTCCCTTCCACTAGACTTGGACTCTTCGGATGATAGTGAAGATGGCAGCAACGACTCCGAAGTCTCAGATCTTCAAGACTCGACGCCCCCCTCATCCGCCCGTGGCCCCCAGCAAACACCTCTTATTCCGCCGACTCCTCCCCCCACAGTCGCTTCTCAAGATCCCACAGACTCTCTGTCCCCATTGTCTGGTTTCGATGGGCTCAGCCGCTTCACTCCCGCTCACAATCGGTCCCGTGCTTTAGCAACGCTGCATGAAGCACAGTATGCCCGCTTTTCAGAGGTGTGATGATCAGGCCGCCGACGTTTCTAGTCACATATCTTACTCCTTCCCTTTCGCCCCCGCAGGTCCTGCCCGAGAGAGCCGAATCGAGAGCATCAACACTTCCTCTGTATCCTAGTCAGACGAGGTATGCTCCTCAAGATTCTGAGGTCCCTGTGACATCGCCTTCCAGGACTACGAATGTGTTGTTGAGCAGCCCTCGAGCTGAGAATCTCCAACGACCAGCCACGAGCGCACATGCAATGCAGAGTCCATATGGTATATCAGCAACCTCTTCACGGCCAGGCTCCACTTTCACATCCGCACCTGCCACTCAATATGCACCGCCAGACCATATTCACTCACGCCCACTTCCACCTATCCCAGGCCCGCCCCCATTGCCAGTCCATGTGGGCATTGGTCCTAACGCTTTTCAGGAGCAGTCATCATTTTGGACGCCTAGTGGCTGGACGCGCAACGTTAGGCTCGGAGGGTACGTCTCGAGTCCCACAATTGAGGTTGGTGGTGCGCCAAGTCCCACAAGCACCATCAGCTTGCAAACGGTCATGCACCCCCGTGTGGGGTTTGGATATTGGCATCAGCCCCCTCACCTTCATCCCTATGGCCAATACCCCGTGGCGCCTTCACCAGTGTCTACGCCAACCTATTTTCAGGACAGTCGTGCATACGCCGGCACAGCCCAATTGCACGGGGACACTCCCCGACTTGGACCCGTGCAGCGGCATCAGTTTCAGTATCAGAGGGATTATGGGCATGGGGATGCTGCGCCTTATCCGGGCTATTATCCAAGGTCAAGCGGGCCGAGTTATCCTGGGCGGATGTTTCGAAGGTTTTGAGGAGTGAATGTGTGACGCTTCAGGCAGCGGTGGGGGCTTAGCGTCCGCGTTCTTTCCACCTGCGTGCCATTGTATGCTTGTTTATTATGTACGGCAAGGTCTGCTCTTCATATGTTGAACCATTATGAACATTTTAGAATAAATCCCGATGCATATGCTTTCGTCTTGCTTTCGACTTTCTTACATGACGTGTTTACTTGTTTACGTAGTATAAGTCACCACTATTCGTTACATGGAAATCAAGGTTGATATATCTCGAGCATCAATGTGCGATGCCAATAACTAGTAGATAGGAGCCAACTGACAAGAATTGATGAAGGCCGAAGACACCGAGATCTTTCACATGTCATAGTTCTTGCTCCCTGTCAAGCCGAGGGCACTCGAAATCTCTTTTGAATTCATTCAGACCACAATACCCCATGGATTCTCTTGGCAAGTACGAAGTACGTCAGTTTTGTACTTGCTGCGCAGCTGTCACAGACCTCCGGAATGTCCCAGCTTTATATACTTTTATGCAAAAATACACTGTAATGGACCGTAACCATCTCGGTGCTATTTGATCATTCATAGTACGGACTAGGCTCCTTGCACGCTGCCAAACTTATTAAAATGCTCACAGCCTCCAGGACACTGGGCGGTGGACCTTATAAGACCCGGTTTACTCAAGCCCGTTCTGAATCTTTCATCAGGTGTCTCCATGCCTAGCCTTAGCTTCAAGGGAGCCAAAAACTTTACGATCACTGGTGGAAACTTCAGTGAGATTGAAGGTAATGTGTTCACTTACAACTTCACTCAGTCCTTGGGACAAGGAAACCTCGGCGAGTTTTCACCGTTGCCACGACAGTCGAAGAAGGCTTCTTCATCTGTAGGCTCCTCTCGTGGGTCTGAGAGAAAGACCCAGCGACATCGTTCTTGCCTTACAACCACCCAACCACCACTCCTTTTGCCCTCCCTAGGCTTTATTGACACCTCAACGCCCGCTATGGCTTCTAGTGTACCTACTTTGAAAACGGCAATGCCTGCCACGGCGATAGTTCAAGGAGCTGCTCCCATCTCTTCTATGTCAAGAGACGCAAACCTCGAGGGCTTTGAGGATGGCAACGAATCAGACAACTCTGAAGACTCGGGATATGAGAGGTACTCGACCCCGCCTTCAGACGTAGGGGATCTGGAGTTGGAGCACCAATATGGCAGCTCTTCCAATCTCCCGTCGTCTTCTCCTACATCTTACCAACTCAGTAATCCCGAGTTGCTCACTCCGCTCGCTGACACCCTCAATCTGCGTCGTTTCACACCAGCAACCCGATCACAGAGCCTTTCCTCTGCTTATGAAGTGCGCCAAGTCCATCATGCAGGAGTCCAGTCTACATACGTTGATCATGGTAAAGACTCGGATTCTTCTCCAGTCATTGCGCCTCAACCACGCTTCCTGGGGCCAAGGAACCTCACCGTTCACCTTTCCGCTTCGACCAGCTCTGTACCTGATCCCACACCGGCATACACTCCTGCACATTACGGTCGTATTTACGAGGAGCAATGCATCAGACGGGCGCCTCCGAACCGGCAGGGTGGGAGCACTGGGGCACCTAGACGGGCGCCTTACGGGGGTCGTGCAAACGGATCTTATAGATCTAAGCAAGGATACGAGTGTAGGCATGCAACCATGTAACTGGCAAATTGACATGGGTTGTTCGCGCCTCCCTTCTAAGTGGTTTAGTCCCGATACGAAACCTTGAAGGCATTCCTCTGGAGATTTAGCCCGTTTCACTTCCATATTTGTGTGGGAATAGCTTAGGGGCTGCGTTCTATTTCTAGGTTACCCCTTAGCATACGTTTCGGACACCACTATCAGTTCAGGCTGGACGGATATTTCCCCTATGGACTCTAAGACTTGTAGCTGGTTTAAGAACAGGACATATAGCATAGGTAGATAGCAACCTTCCCGTATAGACTTTAAGCTACACTCTTTCCATTCACTCGCTTTTTTATCCCTCTCGCTACGGTGCGCCCTTCGCCCCGAGTGGAACTCGTTATCATTGCTACATTTGTGTAGTGTTAGGTCAACTGTATTTCGGTTACTATCCCCCTTTGTTTCTGCTTCTCTCCTCCACTGTTCCTTTAAGTGACATTTGATACCCAGATGCCCGGTATTTTTATACTTACCATGTTCTACTTGGATCTTCTCTTGCAATCGATCTGTTGTATGGTATATGTGCGGATCATTCCTGTAGCTACTGGTTCCCTATGCCTTAATGTACGACAGAAGCGCAATAAGTAGGGGCATTCCAGTACGAGAGCGACTGCAATTTCGTTCATCAATTGCTTGGGGCGAAAAATCCAAGGAGAGGGATCGAAGGTCAAGTGTGATGTTGGATGAAGTGTCAGCTGGGGTGAAAAAGGCGGCGAAACTGTATGCCCGAAGATGGGAGAGGGTTCGAGATGTTTAGATAAGATCTAAGAGGAAATACCTTAAGAGCTTATGAAGGAGGCAGGGCGGAAAGAAACTGGGGTAGGACGAAATATGAATACGCCGGGATAATTGTCTACATTATACCTAAGGTACCTACAAGATGGCTACCGTGACCCATGTGGACTATAAATAACATATATCACATTTACTGAGATCCAGGGAATGAAAGGAAATCCTCTCTCAAGGCCTGGCTGTAAACATTTAGTGCGGTTCTTCCTGATTCCTCGGAAAATATTAGCTTACATCAGCTTCCCCATTTGCTTTCCTCTGCGTGCTCACTTCAATAAATAGTACTCAATAGCTTCTAGTGATGCCTCAGTTACAACACACTGCCTTGTACGATGTGCGGCTTCTCTGATTCTATGCATTTTAACAATCCCGTGGTCATCGTTCATCAGCTCAACATAGCCCAATCCGAGAACACGCTTGACTGTCGACTAATGTTTTGCTTCGTCCTCCTCCGGACAACCCAGTGCATACAATCTGTCTTGCTTCGTTCATTCGAATGGTCCCGAATACCGTACACTGCACTTGGCCCATGTCCTGAGGTTGCTGTTACCCAGACTCGTCCAATAATGAAAATATAAATACGTGCTGGCAGGTCGAGCAAGTTTTGACACTCACAGTTAGCTTCGTCGCACCGCAGCTCACAGCCTAGGACGTTTCGTGCACTGCGAATGTCAAAATGTTAGGTAAGGCATCCCGGCTGTTTTGTCATTTAAGCTTATTGCTGTTGAATTGGCTGTGTGGGACTTCCATGCAATCTTTTATTCGATGTCCCACAGCCTCACAAGGAGTTTGTTTATATTATAAGCCAAATCGATTGACAGACGAGTACCCATTCGATTTACAATGGATTCCGAGATATCTTTCGAGGATGCCAGAGACTTCAAGATCACGGGCGGTAATTTCGGCAAAGTAGGCAAAAATGTCAAGACGATCAACGTCAAGGGTGGCAGTTCGGGCATTTCATTGTCACGCGTTCTCAAGCATTTACCTGTTGGGTCCCGCCACCGTCAACGACTCGCAGCTAGGAACTCGGGTTCTCACAGAACCTCCTCGATTCATACCACCCGTTCACCTGCCTTGACTATTACTGCGCGTTCCCCGATCCCGAGCGATTCGTCAGATGCTGAGTCCTCAGACGGTGAGATATTTGGCAGTGTCTCTACGCACTCGGACTACTCAACGGGACCCTCATCTCTTGGTGAACTTCACCAATCATGCATCCTCCCTTCTGCCGCTACCACTACTTTGTCTAACACCCTTGACCGCAATGGCATCCCACCTCCCCAAAACCAATCTCAGTTGCTGAGACCATCCTATGAAATGCCAGGTGCTCGCACTTCGCAGGTATGGTTCTTTTACCATACCGCTTGATCTATTAGATGTCTAACTCTTGGCCGACTCTTGCAGGTCCAGCCTAGCAGAGCCGAGTCAGGAGCATCGTCTCTTCCGGCGTACTCCAGTTGGACCGATTATTCGTCTCAAGATTCCCAAAACACCACCCCAGTGCCTTTCGATCTCGCGAACATGGAGCTGCACATACATCCTGGCCCGCATACTCGGTCATCAGCGAGTGTGCAGACAACGCCGCGTGCATACACCCCAATACCTGCCCCCCGTCCTAATAGCACCATGGTCGCATCACCACGCACCAGCCATATGACACCGCGCCAGCGCAACTTGCCAACCACCCGACCTCATTCCACCGTCATAACTCCTGCCCCCGAATCCACACCTCAATCCCAAGCTGTGTTTCACAGTCAACCCGCCTTTGACCGTGTTCACTCTCGTCCACTGCCGCCTATCCCAGGCACATCCTCCGCATTTCCCCAACACACACCTGCGTCACATATGAACGTTACTCCTCGTGCCGTTCAACCACAAGTATCGCATTTATCTCCTACATCTGGGAACGCCGCACACGACATCAGAGTAGAAGGAGCGTATGGTTCAGAATCTGTAATCGAACGCAATGTCTGGGTTAACGACCTATACAGCCCGCACATGCAAACGTCCATCCCCAACCATGGAGATTACCGTGTTTACCAGCCCTTTCATACATACCCTCACGGGTATTATGCGGCTGCACCCATGCCTCCACCTCCGCCATTATATCCTCAGTACAGCCCATTCATGACCCAGAGCTGGGTTCCGTGGGGTGGCGGTCCTCCCCAGCCACAATGGCCTCAGCATTGGTAGAACGGTGTGTATTGGTATGGCGAACTCAGGGCGAACCCGTGAAGAGAGATAACTTCGTTAAGTAGTGAGTGTGTCAGCGTCCGTCTGACACTAGGGCTTCAACCCGTAAGGTGTGATGGGGTGGATGGAGAGCGACGAGAGCAAAGGATGGCTGGAGAGAAGAGATAGAGAGAGAAGAGCTAATATTTTGATAATTTTGTAGGTATTTTACAGCGCCGTATTTATACGCAAAGTGCCTACAGCTACAGTCAATGTTCGGATGAGCTCCGTGGTACAATACGAGTTCCGTAGAGGAGAAATCGAGTCAAAAAGATCACCGAAATGAAGACAACAAGGAAATAGCTGAGTGGAGAGTAAAAGACGAATCCAAAACTTAGAAAAAAGATTTACAATTTGTAATATTATCGAGGAGATTGAATTGAACTGAAAGCAAAGATCCGAAATTAAATGGCGCGAGAGGAGTGAAGAGGCGATGTCTGAGTGGGGTGTTGAGGCAGTGGTCTACCTCTTGCCTTATATGGGTTGCAATTTTTGATGAACGCCCAATAGGCGTTCGTGTCGTGTTGTTTGTCGAGTCATGAGGGCGTTTTCTTGGATGGAGGGCAGGGGTGTATTGAACGGAGGTGTTGGTGGTCCGATTAGTGGGAGGAGGATGACGGATAGACGCTTACACGACTAGCCGTCGTCTGATCTCCACACCCGTCCCTTATGCCAATTGTTTTCCCGGATCAGGTGGGCCAAGACCCGAGACGTTTGTGCATCATGGATCCTGAGTGGTGGTTAGGTGAGAGAGTAATAGCACTGAAGGTTTCAAGCATCGGTGCGTCGGTGTTCGTTCCATTCCTTTTTTAGCATTTCTACGGTTCAGTTTATTGTGGAAACAGAAGTTCCTTATACCTGAGCTAACAGAGTGATACCCCCGCCTTTTATGTGCTTTGCTTTCTGTTATATATGTCTTGCGTTATAACTTATTCTGCAAACTTGTGGATTGACATTTGTTGTATAATTGGACTGTATTCCAGTTCACGATAGACGTTGACTCTTGTGAATAGCACGGGTCATTTAAAGATAGTCGGCAAAACATGTATCCTTGTGCGCATTGGGTCTCAGCTATTCATATACAGTCTGCGCGTCCTTCAACCTTCGGGAAATATTTCAAGTTCGGTACAGCTATAAGTGCAAGTATCTGAAGTAGTAGTGGCTCCCGAGGCTGTTTTCTCAACGACTGTAGTAATAAATCCTAGTCGTGATTAGATTAAACCAGGATAAAGATTAGCCTCATGGATATTAGCCTAGGATAATTCGTGATCGCTAGGATAACCCCGTTTCCATATTGTGATCTGTCAGTAATCAGGGGGAGTTAACGCCACATTTGAGGCAGATGATAACTATGGAAGTAGCCGAACGGGCTGCGCAAGGAGTATTATTGTAGACACACAACCGTTCTCCTGTAGATAGGTGAAACTAGTAGTACAGTAAAAAGGTCTAGATCATTGTGTAGATAGGACAGACTCTCTTGTACGCACGTTATTTCCCCTTAATCTTCTTTATTTTCCTTCCACGCTACAACGCCTCTCTCTTTCCCCTTTCGAACTCGGCCGTCCCGCATAATCTTCCTAGACAATAATCAAGATTAAAGTATCGTTGTGACTGTGAGTTTCAAGCAAGTGTGACAAGTACAGTACGTAGACTCTGGATACTCCGAGCCGCTAGTGATACCTTGTCTTTGGACTATGTAGCGTTATGAGCATTTCCTGTGCTCCATGAGGCTCTATGTTGTATTCTCACTAATGCGTATCTTGTTCATGCATACTCGCACAGGAATGCACTAGGTTGATCTATTGAAGGCTGGGCTTTTGACATGCTGTTGAGCATACACGTGTGTCACAGCCTTAGAGGGGTTCCTCACTAGGGCGTATAAAAACCTGGCTTATTGGCACTGGATCTCCCTACTAAGATCCGGAATGCCTAGCATCAGCTTCAAAGGCGCCAGCGGCTTCACCATCTCTGGAGGCAACTTCAGCGAAATCGGGGGGAGTGTCGTCACTTACAACATCGGACAACCGGCAAAACCACAGCGGATCGATCAACTTCCTCCCTTGACTAGTCCCGAAGAGCCTGAACGAAGGCACTCACAAGCGGCTCATCGGGAATCCATCCAGCAGGCACCTCCTTCACCATCAGCAGCTTCCACTGGACGTGTCTCGACATGGGCCACCCCAGCTGGGTCGACTAACCATTCTGCTTCGACCTCCTCCATCCTGGGCATAGAGGAACGCCAACACCTCGGTCCCTCCGAGCCTACTCCCAGCCAACAACAAAATAGCCTTGAACTCCTTACACCGCTCACTGACTCCCTCAACCTCCATCGCATCACTCCATCAGCACAACCACAAATCCTTTCACCCGTTTTCGAAACTACCTGTGCGCTTTCCCCAGAGGTATGAGTAACACTTGGCCATACCCAACTACATCTCTGACCTCCCGTAGCTCCCTTCCAGCAGGGCTGGATACAGAACGTCCACATCCCCAGGCAGCTGTGAAATTCAAGCCTCTTCCCTATCTTGTCCTCCACCGCCACTCCCAGCCCGACCCGCGAACCGACCTCTTCCCCCAGCATCGCCATATCGTCCAGTATCATCGAACGCAACCCTCGACCCTATTACACCTCCGCCCCTCACTCCTCATCCACTCACCGCCGCTTCAGAGTCCGAAGACCACTCGTCCAGCTTCGCTCAACTCCAAGTTCAACATACTGACATGGAAGACTATGCATACGGGTCGAACACAATCACCCACACACCCCAGCCCCATCCCCTATCCCAAAGCCCACAAACCAGTGGTAACAGCACCCCCGAGCAAACATTCGCCCGTCCCAACGACCCCATGAATTACTCAAGCTCTGGCGCCCAGACTCCTTCCGCTCCTCCGAGGTTCCCTCCTTCACCTGCCGTCACCTCTACTACCATTCCCGCTTCACCACTCTCTCCTCTAGGTCCGAGCAGTGTGAATGATGGGAGCAGCGTTGCGACCTCCCAAAGCTCACATCACTGGACGTGCGGTTCAATCTCAAACTGGGCCATCAACGTCCGACCTTCAGAAGGAGGGTATGACTCCGACTCTTCCCGAGGGAGCAACACTGCAGCAAATTATGTTCCTAGCTACAACAACCCTAGTCCTACTGTTTCCAACCCGCATAATCACGCGTACCCAACCCAGCACTACGGCTATGCTCCCTCCCTTCCTGTTCCTCCTCCCCCTCCCGTACGAATGTTTCCGCAGTACAATCGAGGTTACGCCCAACCGTGGGCTCCGTCCACTCCTCTATACCCGCAGCAGCATCAGAACTACGAGTACGGACATGCGGTTGGGTATGGTGGGCACATGCCAGCGCCGTATCTCGGAAGTTCAGGTTTACCTAGTTTCCCTATGCCTAGTTTCTAGTCCAACGAGAAGCGGTGTTACTCTGATGCCGAACCCGAAAGCACATTACCACGTTGACTGTGTTCATGCTCGTCTCGCTGTGCTGTAGACCATGAACTTTTGGGGCCTTCATTCCGTTAGCTTGGGGCTTGATCTGTGCTTCGTTGACTCAAGGACTACCCCTCCTTTCTCTGCTCACCTCTGTGATTCATACTTACAACATGAAATTGCGTCTTATACAACTCATGATTCAGTCATACAGAAACCCGATCGCATACTCCATCCCTTTTCCTTCCTAGTTCTTTAGTAACTCTGATGTTGTTAGATAGTCGAAATCTACGTATGTATCGCCACATGCGTTACTTGGAATGGAACTTCATTTACCAGAAATATATCCTGCGCCACCAGAAGTCCGGCGGACCCCCAAGGAAGCGTTTGACGTCTGCGTCGAAAACAAGTGCGTCTGGACAGCCTTGACCGTCTCACCTGGGACGCCATCAAAACCAGCCTCGAAATAACAATCTCAAATCCAATCCCACCATCGTTTTTCATTTCCTTTTGTATGAACGCGGGCATGCTCATACAAAGTGGCTGTTCATCATGACTCCGCAGTCTACGTCTACGTGACCTACTTTGGTAGTATGAGGTTCTCGAGGCCCAATACAATGCACAGCTTCCGAGAGGTTAACGTCCAACCCTGGGGGCCTGATACTCGAATAAGTATATAAGGGTACCTTTTCACGGCGGCAGATTGACAAGTGTTCAACCTCGCTGAGGCCCAATCTAACAATCGCCCCTTCCCATGACTAACAAAACTGTTTCCTTTAAAGGTGCGAGTAACTTCGAGATAAAAGGCGGCAACTTCGGTGAGGTCGACGGGGATGTGGTCAATGTTAATCTCCAGGGCTCAGGGCAATCAATATCACACATCCCTTGGAATCACCTACCACTTGGTACTCGACACCGACGGCGGCTCGGAAACAGAAATGAGGCTCGCCGAAGGTCCACGAGTTCAATTCCGCTCCCTTCCCCAACCTCGAGTCGCTCCTCCGACTCATCGGATAACGAAGGACCTGGCAGCGGTGCTGGCGGCCTCTCAGGTCGGTACCCCGCGTGGACTTCGACCGAGAGGCACCAACGTAACCTTTCATCCCACTCAGTCCCTCCTCCCACTTACGCTAACGATCAAGCCCCTCCTCCCGCTGCTACTTCACACACGGGCGGCTTGCTTTCGCCTTTGTCTGTTTCATTCGGCCTCGGCTCGCAAAGCCCAACAACACCACTGGTATCACCTTCGCACCAGCGTATGAGTCAGACGGCGCATCCACCTGCGGGCCTTGCTGCTGCGACTGTCGCGTCGACACCTCCAGTTCATCCCCAGACTGCCGACGAGAGCCCAGCTACTCGCTTTACACGTCTCCAAGCTCAGCACCGACACTCCACTTCGCCCATACGAGGTTACGGTCCCATCATTGTCACTTATACACCTTCACAGTCTCCCCAGACACCACAGCAACGCCTTCAACGGACTCCTACACAGGCGTTCTCTGCGACTCCAACCCAGGCCGCACTACTGACCCCCAGAACGAGACGTAACCGTCCTCTTCCTCTCACACCTCAGCCTTTAACACCCGCAGTAGCAGCGCCTCGGGCAAATTATACACTGCCGATGCAAACACAGGCGCCAACATTGTCCACAGCATACAGGACAAGTGACATCACTGGGGCTGGGATAGGGCATCAGTCGTTCCTGGATCATTCATTGCCGCACGGCGCAAGCGTTAACCGCTACAACACTCATCCACAAACGCCCAGACCCCGGGTTCATCTTAGTCAGCCCCCTTATGCGACGAATCCGAGCTACTACACCCACGATCATTACACTGCCCACCCTACACCTGTACTTCCTGCGCCTCCTTACCTAAATCCTTCATACGACTCTGGGTGGAATGCAGCCGTTGGCAGTGCTTATGGGCCATTCCGGACACCCGGTCCGAACTTCTCTCCAAGATCAGGCAGACCTGACTAGTCGCCAGCTGTCTTTTTGGGGACTTTGAGGCATGAATTGGGGGAAGATGTGGATTGTGGTGGATGTGATGATTCTGGGACGAGCACTGCCGCCCTTGTGCTGTGTTTTACTTATATTACAGTAGTTGGTAAGTAGTTGGATTTCATCAGAAGTCCAGTGATGGACTTATACATCCTGCTGGCTCTTGGGACCTACCTAGAAACCTTTCATGGCGTAGAACTTATTAATACTTGGATAATATTCTATCTAAGTGAACTGAGGCAGTGGCTAGGCGTATCATATTGGATATTTCACGAAATATAGTGGGGATGAATTTGATGGCAAATCATTGAGCGTCAGTGAGTGTGCAGCGTTACCGTCTTAGGGTAATACCAATTCCAATGCTCGCCTTCGCCAAGAATGTTTAAAGTTTGCAGCATACGAGGCCGAAAGTTTTGACGGTCGATATGGAATCTTCATTAGGTATGTGGCAGTACTTGCCTGATGAGCATTTGGCGAGATCGGCTCCCGCGGGAAGGCTCCTCTTTACAGCAGTTCCTTGTCGTTCTGCATGATGCTTATGAAATTCCTATTCCCGGCCATCATTCTCCGCTGGGAACCTGTCCATATCCCGTACAAAGCTGTTGACGTGCTGTTATTTTGTTAGACGCCGACAGGTATAATGGAACTACCATGACCGGAGAGCTATCCGATTTATAAGTAGTATAAGATGTCTCGCTTGCGGACCAACGAGCCATAATGCCTAGCCTCAACTTCCAGGGAGCCAGTAATTTCTCAATCACCGGTGGCAATTTCGGCGAAATTGGAGGGCATGTATTGACCTGTAACTTCAATCATTTTCCAAGACAACAGCAGTCCAATCCGCTGCCTGGCCACGAGGAGACACCTACAGCAGTCCCACCGGATAGGTCAGAAAGGAGCCAAAGACGGTTGGCTCGTCGTGAAGCAACCAAACCTCTACTTGCTCTATCTTTCCCGGGGCCAGTTGCAACCGACGTACCTGCCTCGAGAACCATTACTTCTCCAGCTGCCATATCAGAGGTCCCCTCTGTTTCTAGTCCCTCCTCACTAGAGAACGACTCCGAGGATCCCGGAGATGGAGATAACTCGGATCATTTAATCAGTGTGTCAAGGTACTCGATGTCACCTTCTGAACTAGAGGAACACCAATATACTGGGCCCTCCGATCCTGCGCAGTCCGTGCCCCAAGCTGTACCCCATCAATCCGGTAATCTTACGCCACTTTCCGACTCTCTTGACCCGCGTCGCCTTACTCCGGCTGACCAGCACCAAATCTTCTCTCCTACGTGCGAAACTCCCCGGCCACGCTACCCTGATGTACGACTTCTATGAATTAATGCCACGAAAGCGATTTGCTAACTCGTCCCCACTCTCAGATATCACCCAATAGGTCGTCCACATATCCAGGCCAAACAATATCCTTGCCTCAGGGCCCATCTCCACCAGTCCCACCCAGGCCTTCTAGTGCAGATTCGCTCCGGCCAGAAAGAGTATACACAGAGTCACCACCACCAATTAACCACCAAGCATTCGACTCACCCCTTCATGCATCAGTTACACCTGAAAAATTCAGGCTCGAAGACCCTGCGATGCGCTTCGCTCGCCTCCAAGCCCAGCACGATACCAAGTGCCACGTATCCAAGACATGTTTGCTTAAAGCGATACCCCAATCGCCACTTTGGACTCCTGGATCAATCTCTCGTTGGTCCCATGGCGTCCGACCAGAATACGGACTCGCCTCGGAGTCTTCTCCGGTTTCTGTCCCGGAGTCCCATACATGCCACTGCGGCATGGTCGGGAACTACCCTCCCCTGCCTCTCTCCCTCGTATTTGCACCTGCACCTGGGCACAATCAGCCTCCGTATAACTACCCCCACATCACGTCCTGGGGTCCTCATGTTCCTCAGCAACCATATCAGAGCAATGGACGATGCGATGGATTTGGATATGATCATAGCTATGGACATATCCTATGCTCGTCAGAAGGGCCCAGTTTTCTTGTGCCCCAATTCTAGAATGTCAGAAGGTTGAGAGAAGTATTGGAGGGATAGTGATGGATCAGTTTTATTTTTGGTTTTAGTTGCCATTTTCCTGCAGACCATTATTCACAATCTTTCAACACGTACGGATTCAGGGTGACAGTCGGGAATTGCTTACAGAAAATTAATAAAGAAATAACGGCTACTTATCAGAATTCCAAAAGGTCCATGAGGGATAGAGTCGAATGTCCCTCGAGACCCCTATGATGATTAACGTCAAAGGGAGGTACACAGATCCTGAATTTATGGCTGCTTACGCGCTTAACGACCATGCACTGTGAGAATCATTGTCGCTTATATAATCCCCAGGCTCAACTCTTACGACGTCCGGGAGCTACTGCGCACACCACCTTGTAAAATGCATAACTTCTCCGCCAACCGCGTTTTTCTTGACATTTGAAATGCCCCGAGGCTGATGCTTAATATCCCAGCATGCACCAAATCCGAGCACACGCTTGACTGCGCGCCAGCATTTCTGACTCGTCGCGCATCTGGGGCAGTCCAGTCCACCTAAATCCATCTCGCTCCGTTCATTGGAACGGTCTCGAATGCCTGGTGCATCATGCGCTCGGAAACTGACGTCCATATTTGTCAATGATGACTATATGAAGACATCCTGGCAGGTTGAGCAAGACTCGACAGTGAACTCCGGCCTTGTCGCCCCGCAGCCTTGTGTCGGGACGTTCCTACAGCGATTGTCAAAGATTAGGTAAATCATTCTGGGCATTCTTCCGGGTCAAATTAAGCTCAATTGCTGTTGAAGGCAGTGCAGGAGTTTTCGACAGAGCATAAAACATGACTCGATCAAATCGATTGGGTAACTCACTAATGGCTCCCTACATTTCTTTCGAAGGGGCTCACGACTTCGAGCTCAGTGGCGGTAACTTTGGCAAAGTACGCGGAAGTGTCAAGACGATCAACGCCGACGACGTCCGGTCGTCTTCTCGCGTCCTCAAGTACTTGACTGCCGAGAATCATGACCGCCAACGACCCTCATCAGACCCGAGACCTCGAAGAGCCTCCCGGATTCATCCACCCACCCACCCTCCTGTCTTCACCTCTGCTACACATTCCTCGACCTTGAGTGACTCGTCGGATTCCGAGTCTTCGGACTTTGAGGGCTTAGGAACTGATTCTACGCACTCGGACTGCTCAACACCATTCACATCTCTCGACGACCTTCACCAACCACCGGCCAACTCCCTTGGCCTAGACGGCGTCCCACCTCCCCAAAGTCAGTTTCAGCCGCCGAGACCGCCTCACGAGATGCCCAATATTCGCTCTCCGCAGGTATGGTTCCTCACCACACCGTTCAATTTCACGTAGATATCTGACTCTTGTCCCGGTTCCCGTAGGTCCAGCCTAGGAGAGCCGAGTCAAGGGCATCGACACTGCCAGCGTACTCTGCTCGTGTCAGGGATCCGCTTCAAAACCCCCAAAACATTACACCAGTACCCCCCAGACCCGTAAACATGGAGCCACGTAGGCATCCCAGCTCATATCCTCGGCCACCGACAAGCGCACATACGACGCCACGTGCACACCACCCACCACCTTTCTCTCGTCCTAATGACACTATGGTTGCATCACCCCACCCCACCAACCATGCCACACCACGTTTGCGCAACTTGCCAGCCGCCCTGCCCCGTCCCACCACCGTAACCTCCGTCCTCGCATCCGCACCTCAACACCAACCTTCACCTCATAGTCAATCCGCATCTTCCCGCATTCACTCTCGCCCGCTGCCGCATATCCCCGGCACGTCCTCTGCATTCCCCCCTCCCACACGTGCACCGTCCGCGAACGTCACTCCTAGTCGTGTTATTCAACCACAAGCATCTTCCTCTTCCGCAAATGCGATGCGTGATGTCAGAATTCATGGAGGACATAACTTAGACCCTATCACTGGAGGCGATGTTCGCGTTAACAGCACACTCACATCACAAACGCAAACGCCTATATTCAACTACGGATACCATAATTATCATGGCTGTCCGTCCCCTCATCTGTACCCTTATGGGCAATACACAGCACCCACGCTTCCGTTTGCACTGCTCTATCCTCAATACAACCACCCACATATGGCCCGGGCCGACGTTCCATGGGGTCGCAGTGTTCCTCAGCCGCAATGGCCTCAGCAGGATCAACATGGGTATCAGTATGGGGAACCCGTACCTTACGCCATTCACTCTCCAGGAGCAGGTGGATCTAGCGATGGGACACCCATGCGTCGGGGACTCTGAGCGATGGTTTAGATGAAGCAGTAGATGGCGAGGACATTAAGTGTTGGTGTGTCGGTTTTCGTTCCGCTTCGTTTTCAATGTTTGTGTGGTTTGGTTTCATCATGGACCATATGTTTTGTTTGATACCCAGTGAAGTGTGATACCCGTCCAATGTATGTTCCACTTTCCACTATTTATGTGTTGTGTCATGGACAAAATATGTGGATCATACCATTCATTGTATGATTGGATTCTGTTCCGGTAGTGACAGACATTGACTATTCAAAAATGCTTGTATTTTGGATTTATTGGTTTCAACTCGAGGCGTTTGCAAACCTTCTGAAAAATCCGAGCCCAACGTGATTTCAAAGAGTGGAGGCAAGTATACCTAGCACTCGTGCTGATTTCTAGTGACTGAATCTACTGCGCTTGTATTCTTTCTTGACCCCTTCCTACACCTCCACACCTCCAGCCCTCCACCCAGGCAGGTCGAGGAACTGTGACCATTCACGCCCATTCACGCCCATTCACACCTACCCCAAGCCCATCTTCAATGCATGCCCATGCCGGCGTTAGTCCCAATGCTGTTGAAAGCACCATTAGATTCTTACTGGTTGGACAGGCAACATCAGGCTCGGAGGATACGTCTCGATTCCTATCAGTCGAAGCTGGTGTGTCAAGCCTCATTAGCACCATCAGCTTCCATTGGTGCATACCCGTCCTAGGATTTAATAATGGCATGAGCCTGCTCATCTTCACACTTTTGGTCTACACCCAATGCCATTCTTCGGCGTCTACACCAATCCGTTGTCAAAATAACATGCACATAGAGTACCAGCATGGCACAATGGTGCAGAGACAATTCGCAACCCGGACTTCAGGCTGTGCAGCCCGCGCTTCATCGAACTATTATTCGAGATCGAGTGACCCAGTTTTCTGCTAAACAAATAACGACACGGTCTGACGTAGAAAATTTACGAGCGCGGTTTTGTGTCCGTCAACTGCTTGCTTGAGCTTCGACACCAGGACCCAGTGGAAGCATCCGGGTGGTTTAGACAGATGGTACAAGCGCGCCGGGAGAAGGACAGACAATTCTCAGGCAACCCGTCAGGTATTAGGGAAAGGAGGGGGTGTAGATCGGCTGCTGGATTGTTTCAAACGAGCTGGCTTATATGCTGCGACATTCGACAGACTACTCTAAGTATGAAGGAACCTTGCCTACAGTTGCCCAGGCCTGGAACTTTGAAAGTCAATGGTAGGAGCTGAAATAGGGAAGATACTCAGGTAAAGCAGACAAAGCTTTTCATTCCTATTCATTAAGCCAAGGGACGTCCATTACTGACTTAGACCGATCATGCCCGAGAATATGGCGACTAAGAGGGGAGACTTGACTACCCGAAGAAAAGCAGGGACTAAGAATATGGAGGAACTGAGTAGGGAGCAGGCTCTAGCGAGTTGGTGGCACAGATAACAAGGAGCAGAACAGAGTATAAGTTCTCTGGTGGTTTGTACAAATGGAGAGTGTAGTTTGTCGCTCGCCATTTTGCCTTCCCATTGCCGGCCTCACGATCTGTCACATTATATATTCTTTGCCGTGTCATTTCTTGTTTCATTCATGTCAATTGGCAAGTCCATACCTATCACAGATTCGTTGCAACGTGCAGATAAACGCGACATGATCGAGATGGGCATTTTGCTCATAGCTTAAGCACCAACGCGAGATGTTAATTCAATAAACAGGAATCGGCTGTCGTGGACTAGTGGAAGCTGTATGCGTAGCTTCTTTGCGTATAGCTGTAATCTCCCTTACCAATGCTTGCACTCAAATCGCAATTCCTTCATCCCAGCCATAACATTGAACAATGCAATAATTCCGAGCTATTTTGCGATCGGCACAAACTTCCACAACGCACTGTATAGTTTGTACTGAAATATACCATATGGATACAGCTGCTACTCGAGCATCAAGGTGACAAACTAAGCTGGTGAAGTGCTATTCAAATGCTCACGTCTCTCGGAACGCCAGGCGACGGAGTACTTAAAGACTCTGCTCTGAAGCTTGTGTCACCAGTCCCAATGCCTGCCTTTAGCCTCAAGGGAGCTAGCAACTTTACAATCACTGGTGGAAACTTCGGTGAGATTAAGGGTAATGTATTTACTTGCAACCTCGTTCGACCCTTGGGAAATTTCGACAAAAATTCGTCGTTACCGGCTCGATCGAGCTGGGTTTCTTCATCTGCCGGACCCTCTCGTGGGCATGAGAGGAGGGTCCAACGATCTAAATCTCGCCCCACAGCCACCCAACAGCCATTTCTTCTGCCCTCCCCGGACCCGATTAACACTTCATCTCCGATTATGGCTTCTAGCGCACCTATCTCAACGACCCCAGCACCTGCCTCACCAACATCCCAGCTACCCACTGCCACTTCCTCCTCGCCAACAGATGGCAATACCGACGACTCAGAGGATGGTAGCAGGTCTGACAGCTCTGACAGCTCGGGATGTGAGAGGTACTCGACCCCACTTTCTCAAATGGAGGATTCAGAGTCGGGGCACCAGTACAGCAGACCCTCTGATCTCCCGTCCTCTACTTTTTGTGCTCCACCTCCCCAACCAAGTAGCTCCGCCCTGCTTAATACGTTCACAGACGCCTTGAACACACACCACTGCACTCCAGTACCTGGATCACAAACCGCCTCCTCTGGTCGTGGGACGCATCGAGTCCGTGCTGGTGAGGTCCAGCCTACATATGTTGATCATAACAAAAGCACAGTTTTTCCTTCAATTGTTGCTCCGCAGCCACGCGTGGCTAGGCACTTTACACATCCCCTCCCTCATCTCCCTGGACCCGTCACTGGACAAACACCCTCGTCTACAGCCGGGTACAGTCATGCATACCATACTCCTTCCTATCCTGTATCGTACATCCAAAGCTCGCCTTGGGTTAAATGGGTCGAATGTGGTGGTGCTCCCCAACGGCTATCTCGTCGGAATCAGATGAGCGGTGTATGTGGACATAAGTACAGGTGTATGTATGGGCATCCAGCTACGCATCTATTGGGCGACCTAGGCGGGCCTGGCTTTCCTCCCTCCTAAGAGGTTTCATCCTCTCAGACAACTTTCTTGATTGAAGGATTACGTTACAGTTCATCCTTGTAATATCTGATTCCTCTCCGGTGCTTTCATCACTGTTTGCCTCTCCTTTCAATCTTTATTGTAAATACGAGTACTAAATTCAACTAATACGATAGGTGTGTTTGGGTACATTGTACTGCCTGGCTGTAGTACGCACAAGAGATTTGTCTGAAGGGAAAAGCTGATAGTAGATTTTGGCCCCGAACCTTTATGTTTCGGATATCAACCAAATGTCTAGGAGATTAACTCGTTGCAACGAGGATTCTCCTCCCCTACTTTTCGAAAAGATGCCCATAGCAGTGAATTGATTAAGCGGCGACATTGAGCGCATCTAAACACAAAATTCCGACGGTGGATGTTGTTAATTGGACCATTCTACTTACAGGTCGGGGCATATGCTTCCAGTACCAATGCAAGCATTCTCGCAGAGCTACATCCAGATTTGCCATCTTGCGAGCTATCTGACAAATATCGCTATCGGGTTAAACGAGTGCTTAGGCTCAAGGTCCAATTGATTCGTTCGAACTCTATTAGTCTAAGCTCGGCCCGAAGCTGACTTAGCTAAGCACTGAAGGCTCCGCTACACATAATCGCCCCTTTAGGAAGCCTCTGCCAACAAGTCTACCATGTGACAGTACGGCCCAGTGTTGTGCCGTTCATGAGTTTGAGCCACGCTCATGATCCGGGTTCATGAGTACCTCATGAGGACTCATGAGCCGGGTATAACCGATGAGTCTATGCACTAATGGTATCTCCAACGTGATCTCTGATCGCGATAATCGGTCAAACATGATTCCAGCCTTTTTCTGGTCACTGTTACTTGACATGATGTTAGACACCCTGTTCCTCGCTACAAATGGCCAATAGTACCTCCAATCCCGAAGATTGTGGATGGTGGAGACAGTATTTCACCAGGCATCCGAATGAGGCTGACAAATTTTTCGGAAAACATGTGTTACTGGGCTTTGATCAGGAGCTTGAACTCCACCAACTGCTGGATTTAGATGCTGCAGATGATGTAGAAGACAAGGAGGGATGGCGCTATCCCACTCGACGAAACGGCTGAACAAATTTTATTATGCCAATGGGCTATTGATACCTACAACAACTCATTGATTAATTTGATACAATTTTCCCAGACCTTACCTGCGTGGTGCACGTGCCATCAGACTCACGAGTTCATGAATGACTCATGAACCTCATGAACGTAAGATGAGTAACTCATGAGTTGGCACAAGGCTGGTACGGCCTCGATTGGAGGGCCTTGTCAACGACACACCCTTGAGACTTATGTTCATCGTTTGCAGTTTCAACATGGACTCACCCTTCCGAATGCCTGCCTGACTGCGCACCAACGTTCTTTCAACCCATCATTTACCCTCGGTCCCTCGATGGAATGGTTCGAAATACCTTGGACGCCATGCTGACTCGTATGCGAAAGGTGGCACCAAGATCTTCGAACGAACAGCAATATGATGAGTCCTGGCATGCCGGGTCGAAGATGAAGATTGGTTATTGTTTCGCTGCAGTTTGTGTCTTGTGGTGAGTATCACCGTGGCCATTTTAAGGTCAGATTAAGCTCAACTGTTATTGAATAACAGCTACATATGACCTTCGTGGAAATCTCGGCTTAGGGGGCCGAAGCATGTTCACAGCCCTCGAAGGACCATATCTTAATCTTAATACAGTCGCCTCTGTCTTAACCCATACCTGTTATAACCCATACTCTGTAATAACCCATAGGATTTCCATGTGACGAAGTTCGTTCGCAGGGATTTGTAAGCAAAAACCCATAACTCCCTGATACCCCATAACCCATAGCTATTTCGGCTCGAAACCCCATAGCGCCCACTGCCATAAATAGTATTATAGCACATTAGGATAGTAACATTTGGGCGCTTCGTCATCGTAACCTGGGATCCGGGAGGAAACTCAGAAGTTGAGCCGTCATTCTGTAAAGATTTCACATCTATTATGCCCCCTACTAAGTCTAGTCCTACACTCATTCAAATTCTTGAGAAGGGCTACTCAGTGCTCGAGTGAGAAATACTTCCACAACCCTGACCATGAGCAAGGGGGAATTGAGGATGGAACAAGAAATTTTCAGCACAGTGATGGAATCATGCAGGATGCAGGAGATCAGCGAGATCAGTGGCGGAGAGGACAACACATTGGAGGATAACTCAGCTATTGAAACCCCCTTGTGGCAAAGATCTTTTGCAGGCTTCCGCTTTCGTGAGTAATTACCTCGCAACAACATCCCATCCACTCTCTTGCAAGCTGGAACAATTATTGCTTGCTTTTAATCATGAACTTCACTTAGAGGAGACAGTTAACTTGGTAGAGACACGAATTGATGGTTATTTCGTTAAATCTGGGAACTAGAACGTTCAGAACTACTTGTTTTCAATGTCGTAGGTGACTATTATGGTTAAATAAATTTAATCAGAATTTTAATCGATTTTCTAATACCATTTTTTTCGCATCTCTCTCATAACCCATACTCTGTCATAACCCATAGCTCGGACCTTCCACCAACTACTATGGGTTAAGACAGAGGCGACTGTACTTACAAATCTTAATACTTACAAAACGTCTTGGGTTTGTCTCACGATCTCATTGGCTGTTTGTCTTTAAGACAAAGAGACATTCCTATTGGTTGACGACTGTGGGACACTTAACCCACGGTCTGATTGGCTGACGAGCGTGGGACACTTGAGCTTTGCACAGCTCCTTTGCCAGCTGCAGCTCCATGGCAGTCCGTGCGATGTCGCACGAACTCCGACTCGTAAGGTTACATTTGGGAAAGCCACAGAGTTCGGGCCACCAACTGTGTGGCCGCTGTCATAACTTTCAAGCGTGCTCACTACAAAGTTACAGGTGGTAATCTTGGCAAGGTGGATGGAAATGTCGTGACTGTCAGTGCCAGGAACGTCCGGTCATTATCACCTGTTCTCGAGTGCTTGCCTATTGGAATTCACTGTCGTCAACAACTCTCGGCCGGAAGCTCGAGACCTCGAAGAAGCCCCTCGAGTCATCCGCGGGCCCATACACCTATCGCTGGATGCTCCCCAGCCTCGAGTGACTCGTCATATTCCGAGCAGTCGGATTTCCCGCCTCGCCAAAGCCATTCCCAGCCGGCGAGAACCCCTCGAGAAGGGCCCATGTTTCCTCTTCGCGGGTATGTTCTCTCACTATCCCACCTGATTTCGCGTGGATTTCTGGCCCCTGGCCCGGTTCTCGCAGATTCAGACAAGCGGAGTTAAACCGGGGGGCACAGACGCTTTCAGTGTACTCTGACGCGAACTGGCACTCGCTTCAAAGTCCTCGGAACATCACACCTATGCTTTCTCGACCTCCGAATATGGGGTCACGCAGGCGTCCCAGGGCGCATGCCCATATACCGACAACTCTGCACACGCCATTTCACGCACGCGCACCAACCCCTGCCACTTCATCGCGCCGACCTCGCGACACCACTTCAGCCAGCCTACCATTAACCCGGCCTCATTCCACCACCGCGATTCCCATTCATGCACCCGTGCCTCAATACCACCATGATGCGGGTTGAGCATATCCTCTACAACAGGGCCCATACTCAAGCTATGGCCAACTTCATCGTTCTCCACCCCGGAAATGGTGCTTCTCCGTCCATTACTATCAAATCCTACTAGAACATCCATACCCGACAATGCTACTAACATGCTGTCGTGCTGTTCAGCGTTCCAGCGTCTATCGTCTTTAGATCTGGAGGCGCCCGATAGGTATAAAGTGGTACGTTGGAGGTTCCAGACGGGCTCACGACTAATCATCATGCGCGGCTTCAGCTTCCAAGGGGGTAGTAATCTCGCGAACACTGGTGGTAGCTTTGGCAAGATTGGGAGCAACGCGACCATCTGTAATTTTCCCTATTCCCCACGACCGCAGCAATCCGATGGACCACAGCTGTGCGACCGTGGTGTAACACGGACACCTCCCCTCTAGACAGGTCAGAAGGAAGACAATGGCGGTTGCCTCTTTGTGAATCAGCCTCACAACCACTTGCACTACCCTCCCCAGATACCGGGTCGATTACCTCTACTCCGATTACCTCTACTCCGGATTTGATTGACGTACCTGCTCCGAGGACTAGTGCAGCCTCTGCCTCTGGCGCAGGCAGCCCGCCGAAATGTATCCACTCCCTCGTCACTCACCGACTCTGGGGCACCTGAGGACAGGGGCAACTCGGATCAATCAACGAGCATCTCAAGATCCTCGACGCCACCTTCGGAGTTGGAGGAATACTAATACACTGGACCCGTCAATCACACACAACCTATGTCTCCTAGGCCGTTCCAGCCGAATGATCGTGCATCGTTCGCATCGCTCACCGAAACCTTCGATCTGGGACACTTTACTCTGAACGATCAACCACAAAGTGCTCCTCTTGTATGCAAGACTCCCCGCCGGCTTTACCTAATGTGCGATTTCTGTTTACTGGTACTACAAAAGCAACTTACTGACCCACTACAGCACTGGTAGATATCACCCAACAGGTCTTCTACGCACCTGTACAATTCAAGCTCGAAGACCTTGCGGTGCCCTTCTCTCGCCTCCAAGCCCAAAGAGATACCAAAGGCTACGCGTCTACAGCGCTTTTGCCTAATGCAACACCTCGATCGCCATGTTGGACATACAGGTCGATTCCTCAGTAGTGTCATGGTGTCCGACTGGAAGATGGACTATATATGGAGCCTTCTTCGGTCCGCCATGCCCGACTCACGTCCGTATCACGATGATAAAGTAAGGGACCGTCCTCGACCGCCTCCTCCATCCGTACCTCCACGATTTGTGCAGCCTCAGTACAACCATCCCGATACCATGCTGTGCGGTTCTCGTGCTCCTAAACAAGAGTATCAGAGTGATGGAGGCCATAATTAGCTCGCGCCTGGTCGGGATTACGGACAAGTGCTGTGTTTCCCAGACAGACCTAGTTTCCTATTCCCCAACTTCTAGAACATTGGAAGGATTCGTGATATTTTGCTTTCCAGGCTACCGATTCATTCTAGTTGTTTAAGCAACGTGTCCAATTGTTTGCTCGGTATCTTTTTGGCCGAGGAGGCATTTTTAGCCTACTACGCCGCCAACCTAACCACATTGCTATTCAAGACCCTCAAGCCTTAATAGAATACCAATCAAGATCCATCAACATCACTACGGGTCCACTTAAAGAGATGAATGGCAGTGGACCAACAGAACAGTGAGCGTGTGACTGCGTCCGTCAGTTGCAATGCTCCAAGCCCGAGTCCGGAGGGCAGTATGAAGGAGAGATTAAGGGAAGAGAGCCGAAGTTAAGATAGATCGTTTGGATCAAGTGTGGGTGAATATACGCCAAATTCGCGCTCGATGAATGAGCGCTGATTCGGATCGGACTGCCACCTTGTGAGCAGAACGTCCGTGATCTCCGCACGTCTATCATCCAAAAATCTGGTCGAGCTCAGATATCAAGCACTATGGGCACGGATTCCCGCTCCGCGTTTCCCCTCTGTCCACTTGTCTGGCGAGCACACCGCCTCTTCCACACAGCCAGCATGTTTATTAGCTACTAACGTCCTAGCAGGATGCCATTAATGCCTTCGTGTAGCTGTTGAGAATGTTTTTCCGGTTGGTTGCCGTAAGCTTAAAGGCAGACATAGCCCCCGCGAGGGGGCGCTAGATTTGGGGTTCATCACGTATAAAAAGAAAGGTCGAAATCTCTCAAAAATTCATCAAATTTCCCTCGTTTTATGTGTAGCAGGACGATTTTCGATGGTGCCTCCAATTTCGAAATCACTGGAGGCAATTTTGGTGAAGCAGGGGGAGATGTACTAACGATTAATATTGATAGGCCCCAATCGTTACCTCGAAGTTCTGCGCCTCACTCAGCCTCTGCTCTGATGACTAGTGCGGACTCCACATTGGACCCGGATCCCCCGGGTGAAGAGGGTAGCAGCAACCACTCCCAATGCTCAGGATCCCATAGTTCGATGCCCTTTTCGCCTGTGGACGACCATCGACGAGGCTCGTTTGTTCCGCGAACCCCTCCTCCCTCTGTAGCCTCTGAAGTGCTAGGCCCTTCTTTCGATTTATCCGGCTCTCCTGGTCCAAACCACTTCACACCAGTCTATAATCGGTCCCTACAGGGACTGTCACGTGAGGTATGGCGCAACCATTACCCCAATCTGGAGGTACGCCTATTGCCGTCGTCATGATTGGTGGGATATACCTAATTTACTTCCGTAGGATCAGCCGAGTAGTGCCGAATCCAGAGCATCAACACTTCCACCGTATCCTGGTCGAACAGGGTATGTATCTCAAGGTTTTCAGGAGCCTGCGCCAGTGTTTTCCGGGACTGTGAACGTGCCACTGCAAGGGCCCCAGGCTGGACATTCTCAACTAGCACCAAGTGCAACGCCCGCAATACCGAGTCCATACTGCCTATCTACAATCCCTTCATGGCATTCCAGTACTCCTGTATTTGTGCCTGCTGCCCCGCCTGCTCCACTGGACCACATTCATTCGCGTCCACTACCCCGTATCCCCGGCACTTCTTCAGCACATACGAATGCGAGTTATCCACCAGGCACCACTCGGGACCAACCACCATATTGGGCGCCTAACATCCGGACAGGCAATGTTAGGTTGAGAGGATACATTTCGAGTCCCACAATCGAGATTGGTGGTGTGCCCGACCCCATCAGCTTTCAGCCGGGTATGCATTCCCGCCTGAGGTACGAATATCGGCATCAGCCCCGTACCCTTCATCCCTATGGTCAAAGTCTGGTGTCACCTTCACCAGCATCTACCACGTATTTCCAAGATGCCCAAGCTTATGGGAATGTTACGCCATATCCAGCTTATCATCCAAGGTCAAATGAAGCGAGATTCCCTGCGTCTGGATCCAGGATGCTTTGAAGAGCGAGGCGAAGCTGCTATTAGCGTTTGGGAAGCTTTGCTGGGCGGAGTGGAGCCAAGACTCACCACTCACTCAGCCAGGCAGCATCAACCCACCCCTTCATGTATTAACCGCGCCCGAGAATTCGGGCTTGAAGACCCCGCAACGGACGATGCATTAGGCTCATAGCACCCCGCCTAAGCTAATCATCATGCTGGAAACGCAGCCCTGGTCTCGTATCATCCGACCACCTGACTTATCCGACTTGGAGCTTTCTCCGGCTCCTGTGCCCAGGTTACATCCAGCTCAACGCCACTCTGAGGAGCTATACTGTGACTCTTCCATCTATATCCGAGCTTAGGGCCTGCGTGTCTTCGGGCCTCAGCATCAGTATCAGAACAAGGGGAATTGACAATTGCTTATGTGGCTGTAACTATGGACAAGTGCACCAAGGTTCCTTGCGCTTCGATCCTACGATTTGATGTTATGTTGGGAAGGGGCTCATGGTACCTGGATCGTTAGTCATTCTCTCGCTGACATTGTTCGTACATATTCAGACTACAGTCACCTCTCTTAACCCATAACTCTAATAACCTATACTCTCCCATAACCCATAGATTTTTCCTTCCACCAAGTTGGTACGCGGGGGTTCCACGCCCATAACCCATAACTTTACATACCCCATACTATCCTTCACCCACGTTTCGACATCCCCCGTTCTGACAGGTCACGCGTTTGTCAGAGGCCGAGACTTGCCGCTCTGAATCACTCTGAACCCCGATGATCCTCTTAATTGATGAGTGACGAAACTGAGTAACCAAATATGTAAACTAAGTAACTCGAGGTGACTAGCTAGAATAAAGGCGCTCTCGTGACCAGCCCAGTCGACGATTAAATTCGGGCTCTGACAAAAATTAGGCTTGTCGACCTCTGATACTGTAACGAGTCCTTAAGCGCTGAGGCGCTGAGCTATAGCCCACTGCCTTACACAACGTGTGACTTCTTTTATTCTTGGACGGAATATCTCTTCCACGATGCCGCCGCTATCATCTCTATGTAGTGATCCGGGCACACCCAATTGACTGCCCACTGATGTTTTTCATTCGTCGTCCATCTAGACAACCCATTGCGTCCAGTCTACTTTGCTTAATTTGGCTTCAAATGCTGATACACTCTACGTGACTTGTCCAGAAGAATCGTCACCGGGTTCATCTAGTAATGGCAGTAATGTGTGCCAGCGGGTCGGACAAGTCTTGATACTCTGCCCTGTCGTTCTGCAGCTGACGTCCCGGGACACTTCCTGCACAGCGAATGTCCAAGTATTAGGTAAGTCGTCCCAGCTATTCTTTTCAAGCTCGGCTGCTGTTGAATTGGCTGTGTAGGACTCTCATGGAATCTTTGGCTCAGTTGGCCCATAGCCTGTAAATGCTTCTAGGCCATGACTCGATTGACGGACAAGTATCCACTCGATTGCAATGGCTCCCGATATATCATTCAAGTATGCAAAAAACTTCAAGATCACGGGCGGTAATTTCAGCAAAGTTGGCGGAAACGTTGAGACAATCAATGTCAATGGTATTTCATTGTCACGCGCTCTCAGGCGCTTACCTGTCGGAACTCGCCACCGTCGACGTCTCACATCCAGGAACTCGAGTTCCCAAAAGACCGCCTCGACTCGTATCACTCGTTCACCTGCCTCGACCATTATTGCACGTTCCCCGATACCGAGCGACTCGTCAGATGCCGAATCGTCAGACTCTGGGAGCTTTGGCAGAGACTATGCACTCGGACTACCCAACTGCGCCCTCATCTTTCGACGACCATCAACCGTCCGTACGCACCTTTGTGCAACCTACCATTCCTCTGTCTAATCCCCCTGGCTTCAATGGCATCCCGCCTCCCCCAAATTACTTTCAGCCACTGAGGCCGTCTCGTGAAACGCCCATTGCTCACTCTTTGCGGGTATAACATTTCATTACGCCCCTTGATTTACCCCTAACTCTTGCCCTGGCTCTCAATAGACCCAGCCTAACAGAACTGACTCGAGAGCATCCACCCTTCCTCCGTATTCCGGTCGGAAGGAGACAATCACCCGGAGGTCCTCACATTATCACACCAGTGTCTTCAAGCTCCAAGATCATGGCGTCTCACGCACACTCCAGAGCACACATTCAGTCACCGACGGATGCGCATGCGACGCCGCGTGTTCACGCCCCACCACCTGCCCCTCGTCCTAACATCATCATGGCCAGATTACCACACGTTGACCACGCAGCACCACACCAGACCACCCCTCGACCTCACTCTGCCCTTGGAACTCTTATCCCGGCCCCCACACCTCATCACAGTCAATTCGCATCCCACATTCACTCTCGTCCCTTGCCATGTATTCCAGGCACATCTTCCGCATTTCCTCAGCACACACGAGCATCACATGGAAATGTTACTCCTCGCGGCGTTCAACCACAAGCGCTGGATCTGTCACCGATTTCTATGAACGGAAGGCATGGCACCAGAGCAGAGGGAGGATATGACTCGGTTCCTATCACTGGAGGCGATGTCCCTTTTAATAGCCCATATCACTCCTATGCACAAACGCTCATATCCAGACATAGGCGCCATAATTACCATCATAACCATCAATCTGTTCATCTATTTTCTCATGGGCACTAGACAGCCGTGCTCATGTCTTCACCTCCGTTGTCCTCTGGTTGTCCTATCCTCAGAATAGCCCGTCTATGGCTCAGGGTATGGTTCCATGGGTAACGGTGGTGCCCGGGCGCAATGGCCTCAGCAGCGACTGGACGGTGGGTATCACTGTGGGAAAAATTGGGTGGGGAGCACGACCCTTATACGGATTCCTCCCAATGATCACCTGGACCGGACAACGGGACGCCCATGCATTAGGAATGTTGAGCGGTCGCTTGAACGAAAGAATGGTATGAGACGGCGTTAAGTCCTTGGGTATTTGGTGTTCGCTCCATTTCTTTTCAGCACTTATGGGGTTCAGCTTTGTTATGGAACACTAGCTTGTTCCTTATACCCTGCACCAATATTATGATACCCCTACTGGTCGGGCTTTGCTTCTGTTAATTATGTTTGTTTCATTGGGCAGAAATATGGACTGCTATTCGTCTAGTTGAAGTATATATTCTTTGGTGTATTGCTTCCTAACCACATCGCACTCCTATACGTCCAAGAAGTTCCTAAGCCTTGTGATCCACATCCGCTATTTGTTGTGAATGTATTATATTATGTAACTCTCTTCTTGGAATGTGTACAGGGATCCTCCCAAAGAGCTGAATCAAGAGCTAATAAATGTTCTTGACTCCAAGGTCAAAATGAACTTCGGCTGGGAGCCAGATCCACGTACAACACTAGATCTGCGGGTGCCCTTGAGCGCGCCTACCTGATAAATGTAAAAGCCGCTCACAAGCAACAGAAGCCTCACATCCTGGCCCAATACCCAATGCCATCTTCATCTACGCCAAGTCGTTCCCAGGACTGTCACATTTAACGCTGGTACAATGGCACGGGGGCACTCTTCAACTTGGAACTTTTGCCATCACATAAGCTGCAGTATCCGACGGGTGGTATGGACACGGCGGTGTTGTGCTCCATCGAGACCGAGTTGACCGAGTCTCCTCACCCCTGTTTAGAGAGACATGGGGAGTAGATACGTGAAGTTGTGGGAGATGGATAAAGTACATTCTTGCTCACCTTGGTCCACAGTGTTATTTGCCCTTCGCTCTCCCCATTGTGAGCTTCGGGGTTTCTCTGCATATTCTTTGCCCTTTCACTTTCTGATTAATTCAGTGTAGATTGATGAGTACGTACCTATTTACAGGCTTGTTGTCTCATGCAGATGAATATGACATGAATAAGATTGACTGCCTGCCAATAAGCCCAGGCGTCAGCACGAGATGTTAAGCCAATCTAGGGCTGTCGCACTAATAGATGTAGTTCTTCCATACACCTATTATGGCCAGCTCTCAATACTGCGCCCGGCGATCGCAATTCTTTCACCTATTCAAAATATTGAACGACACGGGAATATTTTACCAAAACCCTCTACAACGCACAGGAAGCTTTTTTAGGGAAATATGCCATACGTGTCCAGGTGCTGCTAGTTTGATCACTCCTTGTAACAGGCCAGGTCGTCGAAATAGCTGTTAATTGCTCATAGCCTGCCCGGAGCACTTGGCAATAGAGCAAGTTATAAGACACTCCTTTGCATCTTTTGTCAACCATCCCAATGTCTGGCCTCAGCTTCAAGGGAGCTAGTAACTTTACAATCACTGATGGAAACTTCGGTGAGATTAGAGGTAATGTGTCGACTTGCAACGTCATTCGATCCTTGGAGAATTATGACGGAAATTGGCCGTCACCGGCTCGGTCGAGAGGGGCTTCCTCATATTTCGGGCCCTCTCATAGGCATGGGAGGAGGGACCAACGACCTAAATCTCGCCCCACAGCTACCCAAACGCCGTTTCTTCTGCCCTCCCCTGACCTAATTAACACTTCATCTCCGACTCCGGCCTCTATTGTACCTATCTCGATAACCGCAGCACCTGCCTCGCCAACAGTCCAACTGTCCGCTCCCACTTCCTCTTCGTCAGAAGGCAGCCGCCTCGATGATTCCAAGGATGGTAATGATTCAGACAGCTCAGAAAGTTTGGGATACGAGAGGTACTCGACTCCACTTTCCGATATCGACGTGGAGGATTCAGAATTGGGGCACCAGTATAGCAGACCCTCTGATCTCCCGCCATCCACCTCCCGTTTTCTACCTCGCCAACCAAACAGCCCCGCCCTGCTTACTCCGCACTCGGACACCCTAAGCACACGCCATCCCACTCCAGCAACTCGATCACAAACCCTCTCCGCTAATCATAGGGCGCCCCTAGTCCAGGTTGAAGAGGTCCAGCCTACATGTGTTGATCATAACCAAGGCACTGGTTTGCCTCCAGTGGTTGCTTCGCAGCCACGTAAAGCTAGGAACTTTACCCACCCCCTTCCTCATCCCCTTGAACCATATCCCAGACAAACTCCTTCATCAACAACCTGGTACAGTCGTGTGTACCGCCCTTCTACCTATCATGGGTCGTACATCCAAAGCTTACCTTTGAACAAATGGGACGGAAGTAGTGGTGCTCCCCGACAGCTGTCTCGTCAGAATTGGATGGGCGGCGTATGTGGGTATGAGTACAGGTGTGAGTGTGGACATCCAGCTATGTATCTATCGGGGGATCCTGGCAGGCCCGGCTTTCCTGCTTTCTACGAGGCTTCGCCCTGACGTGGAACCTCTAGGACAACTTTCATGAACTAGATTAGCCTCATTTTCATAATATCTGATGCCTCTCTGCTCCTTTTGTCACTGTTCCGGTCGACTTTTGTGAATACGAGTACGAAATCTCACTAATAGGCACGTTCGGACTATTTGATATATAATTAATTATAATGCTCGACCTGACTGGAGGACACACCAGAGATTTCCCGAAAAGAAGGGCTGATAATAATTCCCAGCCCCGAACCTTTAAGCTTGAGGCATCAACCAAATGTCAAGTACAACTCTCCTCTCCTTCCCCTGCCTCCCAAGAAGACCCACATAGCAGTGAGTTGGCAAAGTGGTAACGTTGACCGTATCCCAACACAGGAGTCCGACAGTAGGAGATGTTTTACTTGAATCATTCAAGTCGGAGCTCGTACGTCCAGGCCCAGTGCAAGCATTTTCGCAAGATACGTCCAGATGCATTATCTTGAGAGCTACCTGACAGAATATCACTGTCGAGTCGAACGATGCTTCTCAATATCCGGTTCGACTGCTGGCAGGCTTCAGTGGGCTACAACGCACCACAAATCCGATTCGTCCGAATTCCAAGCTCGGCCCGAGGCCGAGCGCGTTACACATAATCCTCCCGTTTGGGAAGTTTCTGCCAACGAGCATACCGCACAGCCTTGAACCACCTGCAGCTCCTCGTCAACGACAATGGCCTTATGTTTGTCGTTCGCAGTTTCATCGTAGACTCACCCCGTCCAAATTCATACTCAACTGTGCACTAGCGTTCTTTAACCCATTCTCTACCCTCCGTCCCTCATTGAAACGATTCCGAATACCTCGCACGTCGTGCTGACTCGTATACAAAAGGCGACACCAAGATCTCCCGAAAGGACAGCAATTTGATGGGTTCTGGCACGTCGAACGGGAGATGAGCATCGGTTATTGTTTCGCCGCAGTTTGCGTCTTATGGTGAGTATCACCCTGGCCATTTTAAGATCAGATTAACCTCAATTGCTATTGAATAACAGCTACATCTGGACTTCGTGGAAACTTCGACTTAGAGGACCGAAGCATGCTCACAGCCTCCAAGGGACATATAAGCGTTACGCTCGGGAGAGCTGCAGATTTCGGGTCACCAGTGGTCTGCAATGGCCACTGTGACATCTTTCGAGCGTGCTCACCACTTCAAAGTTACAGGTGGTAACTTTAGCAAGGTGGATGGAAATGTCGTGACGATCAATGCCAAGAACGTCCGGTCATTATCATCCGTTCCCGAGCGCTTGCCTAACGGAATTCACTGTCGTCAACAACTCTCGGCCGGGAGCTCGAGACCTCGAAGAAGTCCCTCGAGTCATCCGCGGGCCCATACACCTATCGCTGGAGGCTCCTCAACCTCGAGTGACTCGTCATATTCCGAGCTGTCGGATTTCCTGCCTCGCCAAAACCAATCCCAGCCGTCCCTTCAAGAAAGGTCCAATGTTTCCTCTTCGCGGGTATGTTCTCTCACTATCTCACTTGATTTCACATAGGTTTCTGACCCCTCGCTCGGCTCACAGATTCGGACAAGCGGAACTGAATCGCGAACACCGACGCTTCCAGTGTACTCTGACGCGAACAGGCACTCGCCCCAAAGTCTTCGGAACGTCACGCCAGGACCTTCTCGACTTCAGAACACGGAATCACGCCGGCGTCCCATGTCGCGTGCCCGGATACCGACGGCTGCGCACACCCCATTTCACGCACACGCCCAAGCCCCAACCCCTCGCCCTAACAGTACCATGGCAGTACCAGTGCACCACGCCAACCACGCGACACCACTCCGGCCTCATTCCACAGTTGCGGCTCCTATTCATGCACTCGCGCCTCAATACCAACATTTGCCTCGTAGCCGGCCAGCATCCTCCCCTGTTGCCCCTCATCCGCCACCTTATACCCCTGGCGAATCCTCAGCATTCCGCCCTCCCATGTTCGTAGCCCAGTCGAACGTTACTCCCCATAGCATTATTCAACTGCCAGCACCGGATTGGTCCCCCTCTCCTGCAAATATGGCGCATGACGTCAGAGCAGAGGACAGATATGGCTGGGACTCTATCATCGGAGGCGGTGAGCGTGTTAACAGCTCTTCAAACCAGTACACGTCAACACCCACGGCCAATCACGGATATTACGGTTATTACGATTATGCGTCATCTCCTGCGTACCCTCATGAGCAAGACACAGCCGCACCTATGGCTCCGTTTGCATCGCCCAATGCTCAACATAGCCACCCATATACGCCCCAGGACGAGGTTCCATGGAATGGCGGTGCTCCGCAGGTACAATGGCCTCAACAGTATCAAGAGGATAACGCCAGGTATTGGTATGGAGAACCTGTGTCTCATGCCCATTATCCTCCCGGATCGGGTGGACCGAACAATGGGATGTACGTGCATAGGGGATTCTGAGAGATGAATAAGGCGGGTGGTGAAGACTTTGTATCGGTGTTCGTTCTTTGTTTTCATTCTTTATGTAATTCGGTTCTCTCATGGACGGGTATGCTCTATTTCCTGCACGGTCTCTGTATTAATAGCATGATACCCACACGCATGATACCCCCTTCATTATCTTGCCTTCCGTTATCAATGTATCGTGCTAGTAGGCGTATTTGCGGACTATCGTTCTTTGTGTGATTGGACTTCAGCACATGATGATCGTTGGCTATCAGGGCCGATTTTGTCGTCGTGGCATATACGCATATACAGCCCAAATGAAACATGGGCCGGTTCGGTCATAAGAGCGAGGTTCAGAGGTTCTTCATGAATGAACATGCACTACATGAATCGAAGCGTAAGGTGCCCGTAAGTGTTGGATATCAGCTGTCAAGAAAGGAGCAGATTTCCTCAAGAGGTAGCAGTTAGAAGCGACTATTCGGCGGTGTCAGTTTGATGGAGAGACAACTCAGGAATCTGGCTGGTGAGGACTAGGATGCTCTAAATTCCACGAGGGCCAACACTCCAACTATCTTGGCAATTGGCAATGTCTTAACACTAGATTCCATTCCAGTATTAATGAAATAGGGACATACAGCCGGCGACTCAAGCTCCAACACCGATAGTCTTGAGATAAGTAAGGCGGTATGGGTTGACATCTGTCTTCTCACTGCGGTTGTGGGGGACCCACTTGGGTTCGTCCTGGAGTGGTGAAGAAGATAGAGGTGTTAAAAGGGAAGGGTTGGGCGAGTTGCTACGTACTTGGAAGAGACGCAAAGCCTTGATATAATCTTTCTCGTCAAGGGTGAAGCGGTGATAAATGCCAGCGGGGATGACAAGGAGGTCACCTGGCTCGACAGCGATACGGATCCAAGCATCCGAAGGTGTTTCTGAAAATGAAAGGTTGGGTTATGTTTCCATGCCATGTGTAGGTGGACGTACCGCGGACGTCGAAGAAGCCGCTTCCCTCGAGGATATAACGAATCTCTTCATCCTCATGCATATGCCTGAGTTCAAAAGGGTCATGATCAACGATCGGTATCCACCCGCGATCAAATTATTCAGATCACACACTCCTCGAAGAAAGTCTTGATCTTCTCTTCGTAAATCTATGAAACTCATATGAGTAGGAGATAAATTAAAAGGACGACAGAACTTACGTCACCCATACCAGTCTTGGAGACATTAATTGTGTCCCTGTTCTTGTAGTTTCTCTCCTTTGCGACGGCATCTATCTTGGCTTCGTGTCCCTCGACAGGGATATGCCAGTACTTGACATTGATGGAATCGAGGGTTTGGTCAGAGACTGGTCGAGAGGGGATGCAGTCGTGCGGAAGACGTTGGTCGCCGGGGAGGTTATCGTAGTAGTATGCCCGCATTGTCGTCAGTTCTGGTGGAAGAGAAGATAACTTCCTGAGTAATTAGTACCTGGGAGAAATATCGGCCACGTGACCATTTTATCCGCCGCTTGCCATTTACCTACTTAAGGCTCTGATACACACATATCTGCCTCCGACAGGTTTATACAGTTGCTCCCACAGTACTTATATACACAATTCCATTGCTTGGCAAGGGTTTCTCCACTTGCATAATATCAATCCGTCTGCTCGCGTACACAAGTACAACCAGTCTTTTATCTTATACAGCCAGTGACCATAACAAAACACCGCCAAGCAAGGGCCCTTGGAGACGAAGTCGACACTTCTAGTTCCCATACTTCTTGTTCTAATTCCTCAAGTACTGTATACTAATGCACAGCCTTCCAGCCAAAAGATCTTTCTTGCGGTGCTACAATCAAATTTATTCCCTAGACTCGGATGATTGGATTATAAATTACCCACCGTCATGACTTGACAGGAGGGTCAAGTCGGCCCCAGGAGTCCGCCAGGTCCATGCCCACAACGTTGGTCTTGTTCCTCCTCTTGGGGTGTATCCTGGGTGCACCTCCTCCTTTGGCCCTCTCCCTCCAGCCAAACTGCACCATCCAGACTCACGGCTCCTCCAATGACTCTGATACTGCCAACGTTCGGACAACACAGGGCATCGTGTGGAGCTGTATCGCGACGATGTTTGCTTGTACTTGGATCGCCATACATCCAAATTTGCCTGATCCGTGCACCTCAAAATGGATACAGTTCAAGCAGCACGTTGCTACCATGATTCTCGCCATCCTCGCTCCTGAGTTCATCTTGATATGGGCATTGAGACAGAGAATAGGGGCAGAGAGTACCATGAGAGAATATAATGAAGTGGTTCTCAATGGTACGTCTGTCAACAATTGATGCGCTGCCTTTCCTGATTACCCAGGCAGCCAACGTAAACAAGAAAACATATTTTCAAAGCATTCAAGAATGGTTTCGCAACCCACCTCCGCCATGCAAACGACGGGCATGGACAATTACTCATGGGTTCTGCGTCCAAATGGGTGGTTTCTCGTTTTATGATAGGGAAACGGACTGGCCTGTCCGTGTGCTTCACTTTCACGAACTTCTGGATCTGGTACAACTAAATGCGGTGGACCCTCCAGATGTTACAGAGGAGGAAATCTCTGATAAGAGCAAAGGTGACTTTCTAACAAAGCTGCTTGTTGTTTTCCAGACCACCTGGTTCATTGTCCAGTGTGTTGCCCGTTGGATGGTACATCTTCCGGTGACCGAACTCGAAATCATGACATTCTCTTTCGCCGTGCTCAACTTTATAACGTATGTGCTCTGGTGGCAGAAACCCCTGAATGTGGGCGTGGGGATGCGCGTACAGATGAAGGAGGGGGTGTATAGACGAGTAGCCAAGGCTATTCAGCACGACACGATTGAGGACGTTGATATCACAGACTACCACCGAGCGGTCCATAACGATGGACCTCCCTCGGAACCATGTAGCCAAGAGATGCAAATGGCGGATGGCACCCCAACACTCCACCATCCACTACTTGTTGATACGCGCCTGGAATCGGTCCCAGTTGGATTCGAGGCTGGCTTGCATCCTAGGAGGTTGTCTTGGAGGAGGATCGTGGTCATGTT
This sequence comes from Podaxis sp. C-F-101400, assembly GCA_018524895.1. NCBI lineage: Eukaryota > Fungi > Basidiomycota > Agaricomycetes > Agaricales > Agaricaceae > Podaxis > Podaxis sp. C-F-101400. The sequence continues at coordinate 211,616 of JAEUWR010000355.1, forward strand.
TCGCATCATCCCACAAACTCTCTATCTCATTGGAAGAGGAATACAAAGGGCTAAACTTTTCACCCAAGTACGTCGGGTTGTACTTGGACCTATGCCTACCGTGGGGACGGCAACCGCGATATTCACCCAGGCGGTCAGGGTGGACAACTCAGACTCAGCGATGTCCACGTTAATCTCCGTTGCGCCAGGCGCCTTGTCAGTGGGGACATTCTATGCCTACGATGCCTTGCAGAGTGGTCGGAAGAGCAAGCTGGTAACCTTCGCTGTTGCCAGCGGGGTTTTGTTTGGCGGCCTCCACTTGATCCCATGGAGATTTGCATTCCCAACCGATGGCGAGTCCTTGCTTTGGCGTATCTCCGCCCTTTACATCGTGTTGAATCCAGTCTTGTTATATTTTCCGTTGGTATTCTTCGCCGTCCTCTCCTATCGCCCGTGCGATCACTCCAAAATCCGCTCCGTCGTGATGCAGTGTTTACCTTGGGTGACGCCTCCTATTCGGGCCATTACCATCGCCATACCCCTTTACATTTTTGCTCGCCTCTCGATTATTGTTCTTGCTTTTGTGACTCTCCGTAAACTCCCTCCAGACGCCTATAAGGACATTTCCTGGGGTTCCTTTGTACCACACATGTGACGGTAGTGGAAACTTGTGCAACATATAGTGTTCCTCAGTTTTAGCTTCATTACTGTTTCCACCGGACCACCTTTACAGTGCACGATTTAACATTATTCAATATATCTTGGGCAGTTTCCATTCTACGATGTCGATTACGAGTATACCCCTTAAGGTGGATTGTATATGACTTGTTGAGATGGGCTGTTCTATGCGCCGTATTGTGTAGCGTCATTACATATATTGCGGCAAAGCATTTGCGTCTAGTGCATTAACCATCTCCTAAAGCGAGTTGTTAGTGAGTTGAACAACTACAACAAATTAGTCGGCCCAGTACCTCTAAGGCGAATAAATGCGAGTCGTGAGAATTCGGTGAGAGCTCGCGAACGGAGTCGGCCAGTTTGAAGAGGTATTCCTGCAGTGATGGCCTTTCAGACCTAACATCGTGTGGTGATGGGCGAAATAAAGACCTTGTTGGGACCTGAGGGACCAACTGTACGCCATATGCGGTCTGCTAAAATGTCTAGGGGCTCAGAGCCAACTTGGGGGTGGACAGAGGATAAGTCGGGGTGGGACGGGTGAGGAAATGGAAACGTACTGAAAGATGGATTGTCATTTCGCCCGACATAGCACTTTATGACCAGATGTATCAGTAAGAGTGCATGAGGGGACTAGAGGATCGTACATAAGCCTATGGAATTGTGAGTCAGAGTGGTCATGGAAGCGAATGTGAAGAACGTACATTATGAATGATAACTTTCTCTTCTCCGTCCACGATCCCGTACACATCTAATGTTTCCATAGTGTAACCGTCCTACAAATAGAATCAGACTGTCGTTGGAATATTCTGTCCAAGAGTCTTACTTTTTCCCGGTAATCTAGTTTCGGCGTCAAGGTGAGCACGAGGCGCGCTAAAGGACTAGTCAATGAACAGCACCGAACCTAGATAGTCTCTGACCTCGGCTTCATATGCTGGGTCGATTGTATATGCGATTCCTGTCATGCAGAACATGAGAAGGCCAGGAGGCTCGGGTAGAGGACATAAACGGACCCCATACAACGTCCTCGTGCGGGAATGCGTCCTTCGAAACTTTCCTTAGCCAACGCTCGAGTATAGATAAACAGCATGGGGCGTACTGCTGCTGAGAACTTGTCCCAATCTTCCTTGTGGACGAGTGTGACCACCCTTCCTGGGTTCTCCATGCCGGTGTCAGCATTCAACCCATTGCAGCCAAACAGTTATACGATACCTCTGGGGTCCCCCTGTGGTCATGGGACGATTGCGCGAATCTACGCACATATCCTTTCAAGAAACCTGGGACTGCAGGTTCGATTATTGATCAGATCGGGACGAATCTAAGTCGAGAACAGGTCGATCAATTTAACCTACCTTGTGCGATCACATGAGGGGGAGGCTTCCCCAGAACATAAACTTCGAAACTTATTGAAATAAATATTCATTCTGCCCACCTTGAATATCAGAGAGCCGTAGCCAAAGACCACAAACGGAGGGGACAGTGCAGAGACCATGGATGCGGGGAGAAAAGCCGAGTACTCAGTAAGCAATTGATCGACGTATTTCCTTTTTGGTTGACAAATCAATCAACCACATTTTCGTTTTCCAGACTTTCCACTGATGCTCACTGCTCGTCGCGCCTTTTTCTCTCACTACCATCTACGTCTACGACTGCACCTAGGACAAACAAGGACTTTAGCTGGACAACTGCGCAGGATGGCTGATCAGATTCAGGCAGGACAGGTGAGATCTGTGCCAGACTCGGAGGTCGAGGTTCCGGAGGGAAAGAAAGCGCGTTTGGACGTTCAGGAGGACATCGTTATGGCCTCTGCTGCAGTGCCTCCGCCTTCAACGGCTTCTGAGACACAACAGAAGCTGAAACCTGAATCCAAAAAGTCAAAACGCAAGTCCAAGCACAAGAAACCTGATCTGCCAGAACCAAGTTCGCCAGAGGACGTCCTCTGGCATGAAATCAAGTCCGTACTCGGTTCAGATGCAGTAGAGAAGGCTATTGAGGAGGGTGTAGAGTATGACTCGCCCTTTGCGTTTCATCAGGAGGTTGAAGTGCTTGTGAAGAGCCTGAGTCCAGGTGGTGAGTTCTTTGGTGTGCGTTGACCCAACTCGAGTGCTGAATGAGTTTCGAGGGTATAGGTGATGCAGTAGCTGTCCCAACAAACGAAGTGCAGCAGAAAACTCCATGGGTCGTCATTGTACCCTTCTCCCTGCCTGGCGAAGTCGTTCGCGCAAAGGTCTACCGGAACGCTCGAATGCACTCTGTGGCGGATCTCGTTGAGGTTGTCACCCCGAACCCGGAACTGCGGGACGATTCGCGCGTCGGTTGTCGGTACTTTGGAAGGTGCGGCGGGTGTCAGTATCAGGTGCGCTCTCTCTTCTCCGGGACTTCCATCGCTAGTGCTTACATGCGCACAGATGCTGTCATACGACACGCAGCTCTCACTTAAACGCGACGTCATCATCAAGGCCTACCGAAACTTCTCTGGTACATTCATCGTTCGATATTTGCGCCGTACTATTGTGGCTCAACCTGTTTGACCAGGTCTCCCTGAGTCCTCCGTGCCCGCCGTCCTCCCTACCATTGGCTCCCCGCTTCAATATGGCTACCGGACGAAAATCACACCGCACTTCGAAGCCGCGCCGAAATCTCTTTTGAAAAAGAAACAGCAGGATAAGACGGACAAGGATGAGGTCACGGAACAGCCAGATTGGCTTAAAATTGGTTTCAATGTAGTCGGTACGCGGAAGGTGCTTGATATTGAAGAGTGCCCGATTGCTACTCCGGTGATCAATCAAGCTCTCACTTCTGAGAGAGAAAAAATAATCAAGTGCGTTTGCCATCAAACCCTCCTCACTCGCTGCAACGTTCAATTTTTTGGTGGATAGGAAGGCATATACCTATAAGCGTGGTGTATCGCTCATCCTCCGGGACTCCCTCGATACTTCGATACCCCTCCCGCCAAAGACCACAACCGACTCAACGTCCGACTCGGCCGAGGTTGATCATCAACTCTCGAAGGCACTCACCAGACATGTCTGCATAACCTCTCATACTGCCACGATCCGCGAAAAAGTCGGCGGATTCATTTTCGAATACCCCGCGTCGTCGTTCTTCCAGAACAACAATTCAGTGCTCGTTCCCTTGACCGAATACGTCAAGGACGCAATCTTTCCCCCAGGCTCCGGTTCCGATTCAGAAAACCCTCGACTAAGGCCAACGCATTTGGTGGATACATATTGCGGTTCCGGATTATTCGCGATTACGCTCTCGCCGTATTTTGAAACCATATCTGGGATCGAATTGTCCGCTGATAGTATCCGTTCGGCGCAACACAACGTTTCGCTTAACAATGACCTGCGCGCTATACCATCCTACCCATCTATTGTATCCTCGCTTTCCTCATCCGCCTCATCTACCACTATTCCTGCATCCACTCTTTCACCTTCATCTCCACCCAACATAACATTCCGGTCCGGAACAGCCTCTGACATCTTTTCCTCTGTATCCTCCTTCCCTCGCAAACAAACTGTCATTATCATCGATCCCCCACGAAAAGGATGTGATGAAGAGTTTATACGGCAAGTTGTAAAGTTTAGACCGGGAGTGGTGGTGTATGTAAGCTGTAATGTGCATACGCAGGCGAGGGATGTAGGGATGTTGTTGCGGATGGTTGAGGAGGCTGAACAGGAAATGGTGAATGGCAAAAGTGAGGGTGGGGGTGAGGGTGGAAGGAGAGGACGGTACATGCTCGAGAGTTTGAGGGGGTTTGATTTATTCCCGCAGACAGCGCATGTGGAGAGTGTTGCGGTGTTGAGGTTGGTTTGAGGTTTTGTTGACATGTTTAAGTTGGTGGCGAGATATATGGTTCGAAGTTCAAGTTGTATCTTACTCGTGTCTGATTTTATAAACGACGCTAAACTTTGGTCTTATCTCTGGCTGGGCTCTCGTATACTGGCAACCCATGGTCTGGGCTTGACGTCGAAGGCTGAAGCGCTGAAGCTTCATACATCACAAACCATTCATCATTACGTCTTCACTCAAGAATGGCAGCATGGAGTTCGCACGGTTGAACAGCATGGCTGTGACCTGGGCCTGAACATCGAAGCTCCGACAAATTCCAACCTATAGTCTTTTTTTTTTTTTTTTTTTAATCCAATTTTATTGTAATAGACTAGCTACTACAAACGGGTGCACGATAGCAGTCCCAATACCGAAACTAGAGAAGAAAATAGAGAAGGGAACAGGAACAGAAAGAGAGAGAGTAAACGAAGAGCAGAGAGCTGACAATGATATATGAGAAAGAGTAAGAGAGAGTGAACTAACTTAGTCAAAGTTGAGAGAGTAATCGAACGAAAAGAGGTCGAAAATGAAGATGGGTAGGGAGCAATGGAGCTAGCTACGAGGCAAGAGAGAGATAAATAATCCTTCAGTGAATGTCCGGAACTCTGTTTAAAGCAAGTCACTCTCTTCGGGTGAGGCGGCAGGTGGCAAACTCTTCCTGAGTAACAGGTCCTTGAATCTGGTCGGCGAATGAGAAGGCTGCCGGGTTGCGCTCTAAGAAGTTGATGAGCCAATAGAAGCCGTTTCGGTCTCCAACTGGGTAATGGAAGTGGGGGCAGCCCTGGTTAAGGATGTGCTCGCATGTCTCAAGGACTTCTCCACAAGGGCAGGAAGTGATGTGGCGCCCAGGAAAGAAGCATTGATGAAAGGCACCTATAGGTGCATGGTTGGTGATGCAGTGGGTGAAGCGAGTGCAGAGGTTGGGGTTTTTGCCCAGGGGAGATTGAAGCCAGGAACCACCATTGGTATATTTGGGTTGGAGGGGTTGAGGGGGGTCGGCTGCATTGACGACTGGAAGCCATGAATGTCCGCGGTATTTAGGATTGTTCATTAGTGTTTTCCAATGTTGAAGACATTTGGACGTGTAGTGGTTTTGAACGAAGCCGAGGGATGTGCGGTATGGCTGGCGTCGGTTATTGGGGATGCGCAGCGACTTAGTGAGGACGTGAGCCTGATGGTGGACTGACCAATGAGCGGAAGAAGGAATGGACCAGAAATGGACATGGTTAAAGGGGGAAGAGGAGAGCCACTGCCAAAGTATTGGAGCGATAGCTATAGAGTCTGGGTGAGCACTATGAGGATCATAAGAAAAGAGTTTTTTGGCAGAAGAAATAGAGTCTGTAAAAACAACTATTGATGAAACATTACGAGATGAAGCAAGAGAGATAGAAGACAAGAGACCGAGACGGAGGGCATAGGATTCAGTGTCAGAAGAGAGGACTTCCCCACAGGGGTGAACAGAAGAAGAAAGAATGTCCGTAATCGAGGAATTGAATATGAGAAAAGAAGAGGTCACAGAGAGGGAACTGTCTAGTGATACAGAAGCATCTGTCACTACAACAAGAGAAACAGGAGAAGAAAATGAAAGATCTTGAGCACGAGAAGCATTAGAAAGGTGGATGGCCATTGCATCATCTTTCGATGGGTCAGGGCATTCAATGAATTTAATTTGCGTCTCAAACAAATCCAGCAAGTGTTGACCAGGTTTGGCACTGGGGTGGAGGCACTGAAATCAGTCCGAAACCAGTTGGGCGTCAGACACAAAGTCTAGTGCTGTAGATCTAGTTTTGGTTGATCATGCAACAAGGGGATCGATGTCTTGAGTAAGACATTTGAGAGGGTGAGATGGAGGGAGGGTATGAAAGTGGAGTGAGCATCGTTTGGCCAGTTTGAAGAGGTGGAGTTGGATAGGGATAAGGCCAGTGATGGCCTCAATTCTGCCAGTGGGAGTGGTTCGGAACACACCTGTGATCCACAAAGCAGCTTGGCGTTGCATACGCTGGAGGGATTTGACTAGACCGCAGTATCTTCCATTGCGATTGAACCATAGTCGAAAACCATAAGTTGCAATCAGGACAATGCATGAGCGATAAAGAAGTCTCTTGTTTAAAGGAGAGAGACTGCGGACCGAGTTTCCAAGCATACGCATGCATCGGACAGTGGATAGAGCTTTGGTGGAGTAGAAGTGAATGTGTTCTTTGAAGGATAGGGAGTGGTCAAACCAAAACCCAAGGTAACGAAGGTATGGTTTGGGGTGGATGATGAAGTCATCCTCAATTTTGACTGGGGGGTTGGGTTCTTGAGAGGGGCGACTGGAAAAATGAAAGGCTTCAGTTTTCTCCCTCTCGAGAGTGAAGCCCATGTCAGTGAGATATTGTTTGCAGGCTTTGTAGACCTGCGCTAATACAGTACAATTATTATCAAAAGAAGGGGATTGTATGATAATGAGACCATCGTCCACAAAGGAAACTATTTTACAACGGGGATCGTTTGAAAACTTGTACATAAAAGGGGAGAGAGAGAGAGCAGTAAGGATAGGAGAGAGAGCAGAGCCTTGGCCTACACCTACGGAAGCAGGAAATTTAGGAGAAAGTTCGTTGTTCCAAGAATACGTAGTATAGCGATCTTTTAAATAATGAGAGAAAAAGTTCACTAAACGAGAATTGAAACCATGTCTCTTGAGAACGTAGCAAAGGAGGGAATGGTTGGTGGAAGGGAAGAATTGAGCGACATCAAAGGCAATGACACTCGTCTTGAGTTGTTTTTTCCACCCTGTGCAAACAAGGTGGGTGATGTATATGCCAGCGTCTTCTGTTGAGTGCTGAATGATTCCGCCAAATTGAAGAGGATGGACTAGATTGAATTGGGCTGCTTCGAACTGCATTCGTTTTGAAATCATCTTTTCGATGAGCTTTCCAAGCATGTTGAGGAGTACGATGGGTCTAAACATTTTAGGTGTCGAGTAGTGGGGTTTGTTCGGTTTCGGGATGATGACCGACATAGAGTTTTTGAAATGTTTAGGCCACATAGAGAATTCGACGCATTTGGAAGCGAAGGTGAGGAACTTGTTTCGAAGGATGTCAGAGGACATGAGGGTCTTGACATGAGCCCATGAAAGGTGGTCGGGTCCAGGGGCGGAGGAGTTAGCACACAGTTTGAGGGCGTCAAAGAGTTCGGTGTTAGAGAATGGAGGCCACAGGCGCTCCAGTTGGGCGTCAAGAGATTCGACCATAGTCAAATCAATTGGGCGGTTGTGGGCAGAATTATAGGAAGAATCGAGAGTGTGCCAAAGATCTTCTAACTCATCACAGCTCTTCCCATTGTAGGTAATGGACTGGCAGGGGGGGAGGTTGCGTTTACCAATCCACGACATTAAGTCCCAAGGTCGTCTGTCCTCCTGTGAGATGTCGATAATTTTTTGGTCAAAGAAAGCCCTTTTGGCCTTATGGGTACAGCAGCGGAAATTAGTCCAATTGGATTTGGACTTGTGACGTTTGAAGGTTTCAAGGGCATTGGAACATTCTCAATTCCACCAAGGTTTCGATTTGGTGCAGATTTTAACCTTGATGGCGTTATTCGACCACTCCTCATAGATGATTGAGGAGAGATTTTCAGCGAAGGTTTCGACATCTTCGGGGGATTGGAACGACGAAGGGAGTTGTTGAAGGCATACAGAGACAGAGTAAAGGAAGGTGGCCTCTTCCTCCGAGTCTTTAGGGATGGTGGTTTTCTCGACGATAGGTGAGATAACCGAAGGGAGGGGGATTGTTGTGAGTAGAGGGCGATGGTCAGACTGGAGTTGCCAATCGTCTCGAATGGTGTGTGTAGGACTATCTGAATTATTGTTCTCTATCATGAAAATAAGGTCGATGACAGAGGGACGTTTGTTCCTATCGAAGGGGGTGTGGGTCGGCATTGGGTTGACTGGAGTCGAAATGGATAGTCCAATGGAATTCATGATGTCTACTAAGAGATCGGCTCTCACAGTATGGTGAATGACATTTTTGTCCCATTTGGGTGAATGGGAGTTAAAGTCACCTCCCGCGCAAACAACATGGTTAGGAAATTTGTTAATACATGAATCTAAGTAGGTTAAGGATGAATCGTCAGATGGGTCAAAATAACAGTTCAGAATATAAATCTTTTTAGGTAAAGAAAGAGAAATCAGTTGGAAATCACGAGATGAAATGATATCCAGGTGAAGAATAGGGCGGAGAGAAGAGAGCGATTTGCGTATATACATAACCGTTCTGGAGCTTTTTGGATCAGCAATGAGAGGGATCCAATCTGGATGAGTAGGGGGACCATATTCAGGGACTCCTTCAGAGTCATCAGTGGAAGGGATGTTCTTGATACATCGAATGGGAGGTTCTTGTAGACATAAAATGAGTATGTTACTAAAGATGGGTGCAGAAAGAAGAGTTTGTACGACTTCAAAGTTATGGTAGACATTAAAAAATAAAGTTGGGATTGAAGAAAGAGACGAAAGAGACAAGAAATGGTGGGGCTGGTTGTTATGTCCTTTAGACATTTACAGCACCTGAGTTGAAATCATGGCAGTTTTTCTCCACCTTGAGCTCCTGGAGCTTTTTGGAGATCCACTCCTTATTGAAACAGTGGCAGAAGAACGGACATTCATCTGAGTTCACGTGGTGGTCCTTGGACCCACATGAGAGGCAGGTGAAGGAGGTCATGTGGGGACACTCCTTGATGTTGGTGGGAGTAGGAGGGCGAGGATTGGGTCCGGTTTTGCTGCGGCAGCAGAATCCATCACGGCAGTGGTTATCAGTGTGGTGAGGATCACCACAAATGGCACATCTCGGGTTGTGCGCTTTGCAGAGATGAGTTGGGTGACCCCATCTCCAGCACCTGTTACAGAGGGGGCTGGCCATCCACATAGTTGCGCCCCTGAAAGTGCACACTCAACTCTCAAAGAGGAGTGTGTGGTTGATAAATAGTTTGGCCCTGGAGGCCGACTGTGAGTCCCATAAGTTGAAAAATAAGATTGCCGAGTCCGAGTGAGGAGAGACACAGCAGAAGTGAGGTTTGCCAACAAGGTAGTTGATGATGTTGGCATAGGGAGAAGAGTTGATGACTTCAGCAAAGTCATCAGAAGTGTGTGGGGTACCGTCCTCCCTAAAGTATGGGAGGTTGGTGAGTTTGATAAAGGATTTAGACATTGGAAGCGCTGGAACCACAGTGTCTCGGATGTCAGGAGAGGCGAAGGCTGACCTATTAGAGTCGGTGATGCCTTTTTTGATGATGAGGAGATCCTCATCAGATGCGACTTGGTTGGTGTTTAGCCAGAGAGTTTTGTTGTTCATTCTGGCTGATTCGACTTTGAGGGTGTGCCCCTTTTGGTAAAGAGCGTTATTGCAATTTCAGACCACCAAGTCGAGAGAGGTGATCATTATGGGTTTAAATGTGTCATTGAATGGTATGACAACATTTTTGCGGGATGGCCCTTGGGTGGCTTTGGGCTTCTGAGGGTTACAAGAGGGGGATGGTTTAGAAGAAGGGGGGGCAGAGGAGATGTCCCCCAAGTTATGGAGGAAGTTGACAACATCGACAGGTGACATCTGTGGGAATTGGTTCTGGAGAGCTGCATATTTCATGAGCTCATCGGGTTTAAGAGGGGTAGAGGACGCCATTTTAGCGTATGATGCTCTCTGTGGGGATGGGGATGGGGTGGACGACCTTGACTTGTAATTGGTCAGGCAGGTGTTGTTGTTAATGGGGGGAGGGGGACCTAGGGGGTTGGGACAGGGGGAAAGAGGAGCCTGGGGAGCCTTGGGGGGAGGAGGGTGTGGAGGGGCGACGATAGGCTTATGCTGATTTTGGGTGGCTATCGGTTTATTGGGACAAACAGGGCAGCGCTTACCGGCAGTTTGCCATGGGTTAGCACTAAGCTTGGCCCCAGGAGGACTTAGAGTCTCTCCTGAGGTTGCCGGGGGACTGAGAGTCTCCCCTAGAGGTGGACTATTAGTCTCGCCTTGTGGGATGGTGGTTGGAGGAGGAGACATGTCAATATCTTTATTTGAACCAGATGACTCACCTGGCTTGTCTTGAGCATTAACGGGAAGGCGCGAAAGGGCAATTGCTCAAGCTGTGTCCTTATCGAATTGCGAGTCTGAGCCTTGGAGATACCCAATGGTGTCAGAGGAAGGAATAGGGGAGGAGCCCTGGAGATACCCAGTGGCGTCCTTGGGGGAAGGGGAGGACACAGCCGGTGCTTTTTCAGCCTGGCGTTCTTGTCTTTGTTGTGTGTTCATTGGAGTGGGGTTAGGGGAAGGAAGAGGAGGGGGGAATTGCATAGAAATGAATTGATGAAGACTGAGTTGTTGGTCTTCATACGGGACAGAGAGATTGTGCATTGGTTCGGAGTGTGCGATGGTTCTGAGAAGATCAATGAGGTGCATGGTGCCCTCAAATTGACCAAACTGCAAGATGTTGTCTGATTGAGACCATTGAGAAAGGTATCGGACAGTGAATCCAAGGAGGGAAGCCGCAAATTTGAGTCCCTCGATGTCATTAGTGTCTGTGACATCGATGTCACAGAAGGCATTGAAGATGCAGTCATGTACTGATGACCAATTCGTTCCATGGGACATAGGCACTGCCTCATGTGGCTGCACATTAGTGGAAGGGGGGGAAATGGGGGTGAAAGTGGGGAGGGAAGGAAGGGGGTCGGTTGGTTTGGACTTGTCCCATGTATTTAGAAAGGATGGGGTGAAGCCATGAGAGGCAGCAATCGACTGAGCTTCTGTGAGGAGTCGATGGGGAGAAGGAGCAATCTCTGGAGAAAGTTGTAGGTTGTCATCGCGAGCCAGTGCAATAGACGGATGGATAGAGCAAGGAGTGGACAGGCCTTCAGAGCTGTCCGAGTTGTTGTTTGCTTCTGCAGAGGATACAGAAGCAGCGTCGTCATCTTTGTTAAATTTCATCAATTTCTCAAGTTGATTGGATAAAGACTGGTCAGTGGAATAGGAGCGCTTGACTCCGATAGACAGTGAGGGTGACAGGGGCTTTCGGATGAAGGAAACTTGTCCTTCGGGCTCACAGAAGATGCCCTCGGATGGGGCTCGGGGGAGAGTTGGGGCTGGCACTGGAATGACGATGGCGAATGCCCAAGTGGATGCTGTCAGTGGTCTTCTTGAGACCTCCAAGGATGCTGCTATTGTCCTTAGAGCCTTTCATAATGATTTAGAATAGAACTTTGTATTCCTTAGACTACAAATAACCAGGTGTAAAGCATTAGGCTTTACGGTTAGAAGACCTCACGCTCACGCCAAATAGTTCAAACCCGTTTATTGGGAGACTATGTGGCACAAGCAAAGGTCGGTTGTCACCGACAACTGATGTGCCCTAATAAACAGTAGATACAAACATGTGATGGAGTGATGGGTAAACAAGACTGATACCAAAATATAACACAACGACTTGGGTTAATTGATTTTCGAATTAAGTGTAAGGGCGTGCCCTTACACACCCCCCCTCCAGACCGTTTCACGGTCTCTTGGTGTGAGAGAGGAGAGGATTAATAAATAGTCATGTATGATAGGGTATAGGTCTGAGACGAATAAGATGCTTGGTTTTAGGGTATAGGGTATATGGCTGAGACAACTAGGTCGCTCGGATACAGTTTTTAATAAGTGGTGAGGCCGAAGGGGTAAAGTCCCTCAGCCAGGTGTGAAGGAAGTCGAGTCGTGAGACTTGACTGTGGTAGGGGCCAGGCGGTGATGCCTGGAAGAGGGTACGAGTGGGATCAAGTCGTGAGACTTGACGAGGGTAGTTACACGGTGGAGCGACTAGGTCACTCCCCTGTCGTCGATAGGAAGTTAGGCGGGGGGTAATGAAATTCCCCCAGCCCTGGGTGTGGAGCTGTTTGACGACGCAATATCGTCGTCAGAGGCGTCGGTGGGTGATGACTCGCTTTCGGGATGGAGAATGGAGGGGCGATCGATCTCCATAGGTCGGGCTTCAGTCGAGGGGTGATCCTTGACCCGAGCCTCACTAGATGCGACGGGCGGAGTCAAGTTGCTGGGCCCATCAACCGCAGGTGTGGTTGGGGGCTTGAGCAGGTGTGGAGGGTACTCCCGCTTACTTAGAAGGCGGAAGTGAGTAGGGCCCCCGGCCTTTAGCCAGCCAGGGTCTTCTTGCATTTCCTTCCCGGTGCGAAGGAATTCTCGTTGTTCGAAGAAATACGACCTGAGAAGGTCGTGATCATTGGGGTAGAACCATCCGTCCCATCTCTTGATGGCCGGAGGTGGTCCATATAGGTCGAGACGACGGATACGTTCGTCGTCCCAGTCATGGTACATGGACTGGTGACTAGGTTCACCAGTATAGGATTGATCCAAGTAATGGATCCCAAAAAGGTAAGCATGGTCGACCCAGGACGGGTCGACTCCATTGTGGATGAGAACCTCGGCAACGGTGTCGAGGTTCATGTTTGGCACTTGACTATCGTCAATGTCAAGTGATCGGAAGTAACACGTTGGTCCCAGTTGAGGGATAAAGGGGCGTTCAGGATGCCGAGCGTTCCAACGCTCGATATACTCTCTATAAAGTTGCGGTGATGTGACTAGGACAGCAAAAAGCCGGGTGAATCTCACCTGGCCTGCGCGGTTAGGACCATGTTCGGGTGGCCCAAAGAAGCGAGCTAGGCCGTACCCAAAAGTGGTTCGATGGTGTACGAGCCATCTATGCTCGAACAAGATACCATTGACGGGGTTGTTGGACCCCGGGCGACTATGAGTAAGAAGATATCGACCAAGAT